>VZRX01009019.1:0-63515 GCA_013398075.1 Notiomystis cincta | reverse complement strand
GGGGCTCCGGGACTGTTGAGAAGAGCCCTCAGCGAGCGGTGCCTGAGGGCCGGGGCTCCGGGACTGTTGAGAAGAGCCCTCAGCGAGCGGTGCCTGAGGGCCGGGGCTCCGGGACTGTTGAGAAGAGCCCTCAGCGAGCGGTGCCTGAGGGCCGGGGCTCCGGGACTGTTGAGAAGAGCCCCCAGCGAGCGGTGCCTGAGGGCTGAGGGCTCCGTGACTGTTGAGAAGAGCCCTCAGCGAGCGGTGCCTGAGGGCCGGGGCTCCAAGACTGGTTGAGAAGAGCCCTCAGCGAGTGGTCCCTCTCTTTCGATCAGCTTTGATGCTGGGGTGCAGCCCCTCATTTCCTGGTAAGGGTGGCACTGGCAGCCAGACCTCTCTGGGATCCCGGCTTTTACCTGGGACCTCCTCTCATCAGGCACCGACCACATCCAACCTTGCTTATCCTGGGAAATCAGCAAAACCCGAGCAACAACAGAATATTGCCAGAGGACTTTTGTGTTCAGTTCATTTTCACTGATGTTTAACCTCCTTGAGGAAAGTTTCTGACTTGAGAGCTTTAGACAGTTTCCCACTGGAGATTGGTTTTTTTTTCTCTCCAATAGCTAGATGGGCTAGGATGCCTTTTTGGTCTGTTTTTATTCAGTTTGGGATTAAGACTCTCCTTTCCATGTGTATTCTTACTTGTAAAGACAGACTGGTTTATTTTTTCCCTCTAGGAATAAAACAACTTCGTAATCAAAATTCAAAATGACAAAAGCTAAATTTGCTGCTTTTTAAACAGACATCTGCTCACAATGTTATAAACCAATAAATAAAGTTGCTTCAGGTTAGTTACACGTTCACAGAGAAGTATCTTGATTTTATCACATAAAAATACAGATAATTGATTGCATACCAAATAAATGAAGAAATTTGCTAGCTTTTGTCTTTCCATCGTTAGTGTACAACCTGTGTTTTAATGAGATTTTTCAAAATTCCTACCCAGTGTTACATTTGTCATTAATATTCTGATGCAGTAGTTGTATACTCAGCATATTTTTCTCTTGACAAGCTATGAAGAACTCACTATTCATGCATATTTAGGTAATAATTTTGATGTACAGTCCTTTATTTGCATGTAAGCTGGTGGAGTTGTAACCAAGTGCTGGACAGTGTCAGCAAACCACTTGTGGTGTAAGTTTATATTGCTTTGTCATTCAATTACTGTGCTGGGGGAGGATTTCCAGGAATAATGAAGTATCTTTTTCTCTACTTTCTGCCCCACTATTTGCAGAGCGTTTTCTCGTTGTCTCGATGGAAAATTTCTATGATCCGTTGAAGCCCTGGAGTCTGAAAGGTGCCAAACACCCCCCAAGGGTTTAACACAGCCCCTTCTGCTGTGTGCTGATCCCGAGGAGCCCGGCTGCAGGACAGGCTCGGTGGCCTCCTGCAGTGCACCATGGAAATCCTCGATTTTCACTACAAAATGCACTGATAAAACAACCTTCCCTTCTCTTATTTAAACATTACCAGAAACAGGTCTTTAATGTAAACACAGCTATCTAAAATCCTCTCCCCCAAAGGCAACCCAGGACAAGTTCCCCCAGTCTCAGTTTTCTCTTCCTTTACAAAACCAGCTGGGATTCTTTTGCCTGCATGTTCTGCTGAGCTTTTCCCCCGAGCTGGCTTAGTTCTGCAAGGAAGTGCCCAGAAGTACTTGTGGAGATGTGGCTTATCTTAAGTGTTCCTTCCCCTTCCTGCTTGTCCTTCCTGACAGCACCCATTAGGCTGCAGAACTGTGTTCAAATGTAAACATTCCTACTGGCCATGGCAACACAGGACATGCAGGAATTACTGAGCAGTTCCAGAATCAGGGCAGCAGGAGACTGGGAAGGTCATTTTATACAAGACCAGAACAGAAGTGGGCCTGTAAGCTCCACAAAACATAATTTTTCCCCACTTAAATATGTTTTGTTGTCATTTATTCAATATTTTCACTCTATCACTGACCATATATTATATTACTACTATATTAGACTAACATTCTTTAGTGCCTATTAGGCAACATCCTTTTAAATCTAGCAGACACTTCTACTTATTGATTTTCAATAAATAAAATTCATTCACTGCATTAAGCTCTATATTCTCAGAATTTACAGAGAAACTCTAAGAATGGGATTCAAGCATCACATTTCTCCTCCTCTGAACTTCCCACAGCATTTCATATTTTATACTATACACACACTTAGAGCCTCTTTATCAGTTATGAGACTATTTCAGACACTCTTAAATTATCAAGATTCAACTGAGGCATTTTTCCAGCAGTGGGAGTTCAAGCTCAGATACTGGTGGCTAATAAGGAGAGAAAGCAGGGAAACCAGCTGCTGTAAGACACTGAACTTTTGCCTTTGATCATCCTTTACTTGATTCACAGCCAGCACCAATCATGTCAGTTTAGCAGAAGATAACAAGTTTAGTGGGTGACAGAGAAATGGAGAATAAGCAATGTCAGTCACAGCACAGTGCCAACCTTCTATTCCTGTAGGAAGGCCACCACCCAAATTTAAAGCACTTTTCCAGTCCTCTTTGGGATTGACTATTGATGCTCTAAAAGACATTTCTCCTGCCCTTATAGCAAGGGAAACAGCACAGACAAATGGGAGAAGAGTGCATAATAAATTTGGAAAATTATTAATATTTTACATATTAAATAATTTGAATTGTACTTCTCAGATTTTTTTTTCTAAAGTGGTTTATTCTACAGTTACTGTCTCCTATCTTCAGGCTGTCTTACTTAGAAATATTTGATTATTTATTTTTCCTATCTGAATTCTAGAGATGCAGCAGCTTGTAGAGCCTATTCAAACAGTGCATTGAGCCATAGCACTCCTTACTCCTTTCTTATTTCAGCAAATTAATGGTAACTTTACCAGACACTATCCAGACAAAAATAATTCTGATGATTTCAAGGAATGCTTGATTTAATTTTGACTCTTAAAACCACTTATTAGATTTCCTGTTGTATAGCACGGTACTCTTCCATTTGTACATTGTATTCTAATAATATTAGAAATAACTCACACAGTCACCTAACAAACCCTATTTGCAGTACAGTGAACATTATATTATTGTGTATGTTAAAATATATATTCTATGAGGATAAGATGGGAAATTTAGGAAGTACAGAAACAGTAAAGAAAAAAGACCATTTTAAAGGAACTGTCAGGGAGGAGACTGTTTCATATAATGATTCAAAGATTGTATTAACTTAAATCCCTTCAATTTTTGCTCCTGCCTTTCAGACATGAAATAAATACATACAATGCAGGAAATATTTTCAAATTCAGGCTGTGTCTGCTCTAGTATTTGTATTTACCTATTTACAGAGTATTTACACAAGTGATGCTCTGGGTGTGTACATTATGCTGTTAACATGCACAGTGCAAATGGGCAACAGTATCTCTGACAAGACAGATAAAATCCAGATAAGGCAACTTCAAACTTCACCACAGTTCTGCCTTCTTACATTTTAACATAAATCTTCATATTCTTATCAAAGGATTCATTTGGATTTTTAAATATTTAATGATGCTCTCCCGCTTTTTCACTCGTCTCCTTGAAAGCACTTCACACTTCAAAAAAGGCAGGGAAATGATGTTATTTCTACTCTGCAAATGTAAAAACTGAAGCACAAATGAATGTTTTTTTCAACTCTGGTATTTCAAATCTCAAACTTCTTCATTAAATTATGCTAGTGTCCACCAAAATGCAGAGCCATTTCTTACACTCCTTTCTTTTACCTGTCACAGTAAGTGTAAAGCCTTGAAAATAAGCTGGCTCAGACCTTTAAATCTGGGATCCACACAATGCTCTTGTACTTTCAAGTGGCACTCCCTAAGAAAGGTGCTACTAAAACTGTTTGCCCAGGTAAAACAAAATACAAACTTGCAGTGATTGTATTATGCTAAAGGTATTTATCACTGCACAATTACACCGTGGATATACTGGAGGAAGAATAATATTGATTAAATGGGAGTACTGTAAACATGCTAATGTGTCTTATCATTGCAATGTGTGAAATGAAGAGAGGACTCAATGTTTCTGAAATTTTGTCAAAACCCCTTTATTTTATAAAAATCACAGGACCCATTTAAAAGCTTGACTGATAAAAATTAATCAGAAATTAATCAACTTGAACTTGATGATTCAGAAATTAACTTCAGTTGTCACACACATGAGTTTGCCAATGTAACACCACTGAACAGGTACAGCTTGGTTTAGTAACTGTTTAGATTTGTCCAAGAGCTGAACCCTACATCCACAGACTAATGCTCTCCCTGCCACAATGACATTCTGTATGAAGCACTAACTATATGATACTTCCAAAATGATTTTCCCATTTAAAGCCAGAAAACTGCACTGACCTTCCACCAACCAGAGATTCAGTAAGCCAGCGAGGATTTATGGAGTTTTTTCCATGTTCAGCAACTCTGAACAGCATTTAAATCCTTTTCCTCTTCAACCTTACACAGACTTTCACAGGGTAGTTAATTATTCTTGGCTCTTCCCGTGGTACCTGTCAGATTTGTCTTGATACTGGCCAGCTAGAGACCATCAAAATTTTTCTCATCATCTCCCTGCCATCCATGAGGAATGTCCACCAGGATTTTCCAGATTAACTTCAGAGATCTGCCATTTTATCACTATGGCAAAATGAATCCACCAGTAAGCTTAAGAAAATACAGTTCCCTTGAATTCCAGGTGCTGGGTTGGGATTCCTTTCCCTGATCAGCCATACCCTTTCTTCAAGTGAGTTAACAGGAATCATTATACACCAGAAATTACTCTAAATAAAGTAATTTTAACGGAAAGCAACTGAACTAGGAAAAACTTTGTGTAGGCTCAGCATTAAGGCTGAATGTGACTCAGTCTATAGAGACTGAAAATGCAGCTTTACTGCAACAGCTCAAACTGTGTTTTATCTTGCAATTTGGCTTTCTCACATGAAAAACTTACTGAACTCTTTTGTGGAGATGCACTGACCACTGGCTGCATATTTACTGTGGAGCTGCCAGGTGGCTGTTCTGGATGGAAAAGGGAGTCCAGGTCAGGATCTGCAGGACTGCAATGCAGAGGGGAACCAGACAGACCAGGTAGAACATGGCATCATGGAGATCTAAAAACGACCTGCTGACACAAATGAGAACACAGCTTTCAATATGAAGATGAACTTCCATGGTCACTAATCAAGTTATTTTTAAAGCACTCCCATTACATACACATAGACATGCAACTGTCCAGTCAATTCTAAATAAAAGAAATAGAAATATCTTGTGTACTTTCTAATTCTACATACAAATATGTATTTTGTTTTCTCTAGCTGTGAGTAATTCAGACCATTAGCACATAAGGAGTTAATTTTAATACAACCTAAGAAATCCTGTTCACTACTTTCCTGATTATGTAATATAGAAATCAATTTAAGCAAATTTCATCCAATTAGAGAACAGAGCATCTGAAAAGCTTTAGGAAGACTGAAAAAGTTGGAAGAAAAAGAAAAGTAGAAAATGGAAGCAAACATTTGGACATGAAATTAATTTATTTGAGTTTAAATCTCTGCTACTATCCACATAGTGTGTTGTTTTAGTTGCTGAGTGCTAGACAGAAGTAATGATAATTGCACAAAATTCAGGTGTGGTTTCAAGGACTGTTTGAAATATCAAGCCTTATTTCATTTGGGTTTAAAATAAATGATTACAAAATAATATAAGCCATAAAAAGAATACATGTGAAATTAACTCTAGTTTTCATTTTTTTCTAATGAATGCATGGAATTTCCTCATTTAAATCTTCTCTAATGAAAAATAAATAAAAGCACCAGCAAATATGAATCAAAAAAGAAAGTACAGGAATTAAATGAGCTCCCTTTTATGAGCAGTATGGTTTCTGACAGCTCAAAGCATGCATTTTGGCATTCATCTAGTAGCTGGAATCATTATCTCCTTGCATTCTGTTAATTATGGGATTCTAATTACTTAAATATCAGGAAAGTCAACTCAAGCTGAGAAACAGCCCCTAAGTGAACTTTCTCTCCATGAGGCAGTTTATGTTCCTTTCCAATTTTTTCCTTAGCATTCAGGGCTTAGATAAGAGACTCAGAGAACAGCTATGGACATAGTCCAAAAACCCTGAAATCTGTGAAAAACACCCCAAACCTTGAGCAGGTTTTTGAATAAAACCTAAGAGCTCCTCTGAATCACAAAAGAATCAACTCATGTCTCATTTGGTTTAACAGGAAAAATGTTTGCAGCCTCCAACAAAGCCCAGTCCAGTCCTCAGCACAGACACAGGCTCATGAGCCAGCTCCTCTCAAGTCATGTACATGCTAATGCTACATAAGAAAACAAAAGCCCACAGGCTCACAAGTGAATCACTTCATCACTCGGGCAATTGCATTTATGACTGGAAGTGTTCACTACCAGGCCACTGGGCCATGGCCAATGTTTATTGGCAGTGACAACAATTTACCATTTGCAGTTGTTTACTGGCCTGTATCCAACTGCATTTCCAGTGCACCTACAAGGCAAGGAGCCCACATCACAGAGCCCTGGCACAAGTGCCCCCAGGGAGTGCAGGAGCAGTGCCAGCAGGGAGGCCACAGACACATTACTTAACCCCCTAAGGATGAGAACAGGACTCAGACACAGTTAACAGGATGTTGGGGCTGCACTGGGCCTCTTCTGCACACTAAAGAGGATTGCAGTTTTCAGTACTAACATTTCTCTATCTTTACACAAAGAACATCTGCAAAATCACTCACACTGTGCAATCCTGATTTAGTTTCACTGAACAATGCTGATTTATGAAAATAGTATTACCTACTGTAGTGTAAAACCTTAAGTTATTGTAGGAATTATGAAAAAAATATCTATAATACACAAAACAAGGAAAGGGAAAATATTTCATTAAAGGACTGTGATAAATCAAGAGCAGAGCCTGGATTTTATCACAATTAGAGCTGAACGAGTAACATCAGAAATTTCCACATCTACCTTTTTTTTGCACACAAAGGAATAAAACATACAATGTTTCCCTAAACAGCCCTAAAATCACTCTCAACAGCATGTCATGTAATTCAATATGAAAGCATTAACAGTTTAAAGTGCCTTCAATAAATAATGAAGAGTTGCTGCCAAACAACTTCATTCTGAAGAAAGAATTTGAAAAGCACTTTCAAGAGAAGCTGGCAGTAGTTGCAGTGGCTCTCCAGAAGAGGGAGGTTTTAAACTAGGCATCTTTTCCATAGCAAAAAAAAAAAAAAAAAACCAAGACAAACTGAAAAAAAAACCAAACCCAAACAAGAACAAAAAGCCTCTCAAGCCATACAGGGCAGGTACTGCTTTGCTATGATGATGAAAGAAAGGAAAAATCAGGATACTCCATCCTGCGAAGTACTGCTCGAATTTTAAGGATATTAAAAAACACTTTCCACAACCAAGTGCTTAACTTCTGCATAGTGAGCACACTTGCTAAGGATGTGGCAGAGTGTGTGAGCAGAGGGGAAGGATCACCTTTGACCTGCTGGGTTTTCTTTGGCAGCACTTTGTCCAGTGCAGCCCCAGGTACCTTTTCAGCCCAGTTCTCCAGGCTGTCGAGATCCCCTCTGACCCTCTGTCCCACCTGCCACAGCCCCAGTCTCTGCCATCCCCACACTTCCTGAGGGCCCATCCTGCCCCATCCTCCTGGTCATTAAGGAATGCAGCCCAGGCAGGCAATACCCACTGCCTTCCCCTGCCCACCAGGCCAGTCATTTCACTCTAGAAGTTTATCAAGCTGGTCAAGCATCACTTCCCCTTGGTGGAGCCATGCTGGCTATTACTGATGATTTCACTGTGCTCACTGTGCCTGGAGGTTTCCAGGATTAGCTGCTCCATCATTGTTACTGCGGTTTAACTCTCAGCTCAAGAAAAAAGTAGTAATTATTAATAAAATAAACTATTAAAAATCATTCAGACTGCAGTAAATAGTGTACAGACTGCATATTCTGCCTTGTCCCTGTAAACAACATTGCTGGAAACTCTTTAGTATTTATTCAGAGCCCAAAGATTTTGTTAATGCAGGATAATAAGGGTCCTCTGTATTATGTTCACAATTCACTGCCACTACACCTAATAAAGGAAATGCTTTCCAAAACACTTAATAGATACTGCCAGCTTTGGAGAAGGAGGAAGGACAGAGCTGAGATTGTATTGGCAAGGGTCGTAATACTTCATTTTATAAAATTCACATGTGAAGTGCTTTTTTTCCCCCAAAATAGTTTGAGCATATTTTAAACAGTCTCTTTTACTTAATTTCTGTTTGTCCTCAAACAACTTTGTCCTGGGGCAAGTATATTTTAACTGTCTGCCTATGGCTAAAATATGAGATCAGCCAATAGGTTTTTAATATATATAAGTAATTTTAGTTCAGTCAATGGTCTGAGTATATTGCCAAGGGCAAACTGACTTCCTAGAAACAACTTTGAGTTTTCTGGTTTTTATGGATTGTGTATCAGTCCTGTACTTCATTTGCAAGCAAGGGACATCCCATTCACACACTACATATACAGGAAACACAGGCAAACTGCTTCATACCTAAGAAATTATTTTTGAAAGGATGGGCAAGAGAAATACATAATATATTTCAGGTGCTCTGATTCACTAATCTCAGCTTTGTATGTTTTATGCTGTTCCTGGCCCTAGTGAAATAAATAAAATTTCAGCATGATTCAAGTGAAAAAACAGGTTTTATAGATTGAGCATTCCAAGTATTTCAACTCTATGTAATGAATTTATTGTTGCTATAGTCCAGGAGCTACTTACTGGGGAAAAAAGATTTATGACTACTGTGATTTTAAATCCATCCACAAAGGGATCATTTCTCTGATTGAAAGAGATCAGAACTGCAGTTTTTATGTTTCAAATCTGAATTTCTCTGAATCATCAAGATGAATATATTCAGTCCTCTCATATCCACATCCAGTTCAACTTACCTCTCTTCTGCAAAACTCACTCATCTTATTTGACATTATAATGAAGTTCATGTCCTCTTCACATCATCTCACTAGCTATCTACAGAATGCATTAAAAGAAGCTGTTCTCACACACAGCCTCCAACTTAAGCTGCCTTTGCTTCTGTCTGGATGCATTTCTGAAGACCACCTGTTGTTCTTTTATGTCATGCTTGCCCTCATACATTTTTTTAGAAAATTCCTCAAATAAGAAATGTTCTCCTAACCTTAGGTGACCCATTATCAGACCTTTGTCCCTCAGGGGCTATTTCCACAGGAGTTCATATAACGTTGTGTTTATCTGTTTCTTTAGGTTTTTACTAAAAATTTAGGAGAGCTACGTAGCTCTCAGAATATTCATGTTGCTCCCTCAAGTAAATCCTAATCAGGACTGATTTTTCCATTTAGCCCAGGCTTCAGTTATTCCTTGTGTTGCCACTTCCTCCTGATGGTCATAAATACAGCCTGTGACCCTTTCAGTCTGTTATTCCCTGTTAATTTGTTTTTATAAAAGCCCACACATGTCCAACTAACCAGCAACCACAGCTTTATGCTGTATTAAGGTCTCCAGGGACTGCAATGAAATCATTAGCATTAGAATGGTAAATAGTATTGGAGCCAAAATTACACACTCCTACTCGAGGAAATTTCCTCTCTCCAGTGATTATACTGCTTTCTCTCAAACAAAAAATGGATCTGATTAACATTATATTTTATATATTTAAGGCAGTAGGTTTATGAGGTAAACAAAATGCAGAAGCCAGGACAACATATGTCTTAATAAGAGCTATTAGGTAATCTCAAACACTTTTTTTCTTTTATTGCAAAAAGCCAGAGGATGAAAGGTATCCTTTGCTTTTCAGAATTAGGTAGATATCCTTGTGTATTGTTTATTAATGATTTACCCTTTAAAAACATTTATACTTCTACACAGACAAAAACAACTGGTAATTATTTTTAAAGTGTTCATGTTTTTGAAGTGCAGTTGATGCAAACTAACTGCTGATCAATTTGCTTTTCAGATTACAGGAGTATTTCATGTTATTTTCTAAGATTTAAAGTCTCTCTTTTGAACTCACCTTGTATCAGGATGACCAGGTACATTATTCAGGTTCTTATATCCATAATGATTTAGTATTGCAACCACAACCATTGGAGCCAAAGATTGGGCAGGCTTGGTAAATAAAGCATTGGTACCAAAAACCATAGAGGAAAGTGGTAATCTAAAATATTTGGGGGAAAAAACAAATTAATGCACAACACAAACTTATTAGTGTATTAATTACAATCATAATTTTTAAAAGCTTGAAATCCTGTTAATATGCAAATCCTAATATCATGATTCTTTATCTAGTTCACACATTATAGCAAGCAGATCTACTATCATAATGAAATTTAAATTTATTTGGAAATCAAAGGTTACAAACCTCTGAGGGGTTTATACACACATACATACATAGACACAGCTTGGCCCCAATTCTGAAGTGACTTGTACTCCAGTTCAACTTTGTGCACTTTGAGTAATCACTGAAGTTAAATTAGACTGAACAGTGCGTGGAGAATTAATTAACTGAAGATTTTGCATGAATAGGCCAGAAAATGAGGCAATTTTTTCCTCATGAAAGCAATAGATCTCCCCTTCCAGGGGCAAGTTCTTTAACAGGACTGAACCTGCACTTACATAACCATTGACAGAACCAACAGGAAGTTATGTGCACTCTGATAAAAATCCCAAAGATCAATGAGTTGTAATATGCTATTCTGCAGCAAGTTTTATCACTTTTATTTCAGGGAGATAATGGAACCAGTCAGACTTTGATATCTGCACTTTACCTAGCACAGGCAAAGCTTTCTTCACAACTTTTCCCTTTTAAAAAGGCCTTATTCAGAAAGTTCCATACATGATTATTGGTGTATCTGGTTACAAAGTAATTGAATTGAACCTAACAAGAATGAAGCCACAAAAATTGGAAAGACTTGGCTTATATTATAGTATAAGAAGAAAGAGAAATGACCTAATAGCCTGTTTAAATTAGTATAGTGAAGTAACTGCAGGAAACTTTACTCAAGTTCTGATCTTATGCTAAGTTGCTCTCACAAAAAGTACTTCTGTATCAAGGATCCCAGATAATTTACTGTCTTTACTTTGACATAATTTATTACCAAAGACTAACAAGGCAAACAGCATGTTTACAAAAACAGTAATGACTGACATACCTCCTCTTGTGCTTTATTAAATCTGCATCAACAATGTCTGCCAAAGGCAAATTGAACAAGCTAAATGAAGCTTGCACAATCACCCTAAAGAAAAACAAAATATTGAAGATGTTCATAGTTCTTATATTCACTTTTATAATTAAATTGTAACAGACATTCTAACACAAACACACCAACACTGATATTCTGCAAACACACAAAGCTGAGATGTTCTTTAAAACATGGGATCTATCTGAAAGCATTACTAGATCTGCTTTTAGTTGAGAATTAAAAATCAATATGCAAACCTAAATGTGGGGGGTTTTCTGTTTTGTTTTGGTTTTTTTTTTTCCCTGGGCATTGGTCATCAGTACTTTGACAATAAATTTACATTATCAGTAAATGTCATTTAAAATGATTGGGAGAAAAAAAACACCTCAGAAAAAGGGGAAACTGAAAATTTGCTCTTGAAATCTGGAAAAGACATGACCACATGGAAGATAAACTTCAAGGCAGAAGAATTAGAATAGAAAGAACAGTGCATTCATATAGATGTATTTACAGTGTATTCAGATGTATATAGATATGCATTTAAACACACACACACACAAAGATGACTCTTAACAAACAGCCAAATGAAACAATAAACTCAAATATTACAATTTCTGTGTCTTATTAAATTTCAGGTGTGATGAGCTTTTACTAACAAGGTACTTTGAACAACTAGCACTTTAAACATACAGTCTTTAGGTACCTTAGAATTTTTTCCTGGAGAAATCAAAACACATCTTCATCATTTAAAATATGCAGATAATGAAATTCAATTTATTGTTCACACAATTCAGTGTTAGAGTAGCCCATGACTGCAATACTGAAAATAAAAATGAAAACGGTGGGGAGGGAAAGACCAAGAAAAGGAGGGCAGGAAAAACATGTAGAAAGACAACAATGAAAGAGAACATGAAGAAATAAAACCAAACTGCTGTAACAATATTCTGATACAAACAGCTCTTTATCTTCTAAATAAGGTTTTCCATGTATCATTATACACTTATGTGAAAATACAACTTCTTGGCACCTTACTACAGAGCACCAATGGAAATGTGACTCGGTGCTGCTTACCCAACAGACACCTGAGTGATCCATATCTGTCTGCAGTGCAGCACAGGAGTGCTCCTGCAATATGCAGGGTGAGGTCTGAGCTTTCCTAGCAAGCAGCCTCTGAGGAGTTCCTCTGCTGAGCTCTTCCATGTCTGTGGAAAACATGAGAGTCTCCTTCCCTTGAATCTCAGGTTCAACTGACTTCAGGCATGTGCTTGCAAACTGTAATTGCTGTTCATATTTTAGGCTTTTTTATTATTATTATTATTATTATTTTAGGCAGAAATTAAAAGCTGAAACAGAATAAAATGAAAGCTGAAAAAAAAAAGCTGTAACCGGCATTTCAACTTTTCTGGTAAGTGACACAGAATGAAAACCATGAAAGCAGAGGCAGAATCTTCATGGTAATAAAAGCAAGTGTCTGCTCTGTTAGAAGAATTTCAGCTGTGTCTATGAACAGGAGAGTGGATTTACTTACATGTTTGTTGTGACATAAAATGCCAGCAGATAATAATGTTCTTGCCCTAGAAGGCACATGACAGCAGCAGCTACTCCTTCATAGTAAAAGGAAAACAAGATGATTCTGTAATAACCAAACTTCTTCAACGAAGCATGACTGAGAAGAACAAGGCACTGAAAAGATAATATATACACATATAGAATGAAAAATACAGTACAGTCTCAGCATTAGGAGAGCTATAAAACACAGACTTCACATAAATTATTAATACTCTTTAAAGAAAAACAAAAAACAACCGGCAACTCTTTCTAAGAAGCTCAACACAATAAAAAATAGAAATTGAACACAATGGTCTACTGGCTCATTCTATGCTACCTCTACTAGGTACAGTCTCCTTTCACTCAAAAACCAGCCCCTGAGAACTGCTATATCCTGAGGGAAACAGTTTCCCACACTGCCTAACTATTGTTTAATGCCCATGATCTTTACTTTTATTATCCCTTCAAGTATTAGCTTTGCAGTATGGTAACTGTAAGTCAAACATTTCACCGTTTAACTGGTGACAAGAAGTATTTTCAGTAATTGCTTTTCCATTAATATTACTATTTTCATTGACATTTATAGAAATCAAGCATGATTTTTAAGTTGGCAAAGCAAGCTTGCCATGACAGGTTTAACTAAGCAGGTTAGAGGCTTTACTAGTAAAGCATGGCTGAGTTTTAATTTTGCCAATCTTGTCAAGGAGTAGATTCTGAGAATCTAGTGACTGGCAAACTCATGGAAATGATATTAAGATTAATGATTATAGTATAAACAAGATTTAAGTTCTTCTACATTGTTCCTCACTTTCCACTTTCAACTGGACATTCTGTAATGAATTATGTTCTTTCTATTATATGGGCTTTTGTCACCATCTACATGTACACAGTCCCACATCTCTGTCACAGATACACAAACTGCATAAAGATCCACGTTTTCTTCTTTCTTCTGTGTTACAGAGATGAACTGTGTAATATTCAGATGAAGAACAGGAAAGAATTTTCCTTGTACAATTGTTCTCACACTGAACTGCTTTAACATAACAAATAAAACCAGGATGCCACAGTCAGACAAAGATTACCGTGGCAAATGCTATTGTAAAAAAGCTCAAGATTTCTACTTGATCAGGGAGGTAAAACAAATCTGGAAAGTTGGTATAAGAAAAACATCTTGTTATAAGAAACTTAAAACATACTCTTCCCCCTGGCTGTTTTCAAGGATTTTGCTGAAAAGTGCCTCCACTAAAAAATACTAAGGGATCATGTAATGCCTGCTATTGTAAACACCATGTTCCTGTCTCCCTGTAATTGCAAAATAACCCTGTCTCAGGAAGTACTTATGACTTAGAAAATTCCTCACTACTTGCACGTCTCTAAGACTGTGTATTTGTAAGGAAAATACTAACAATGATGCAAATTCAAAGTTGTTTGCCTATGTTACTGCAACATTTTCCTTGTGGGCAGGTTGTATTGCTCACATCCACTACTAAAACAAACCCAAGTCAGAAGCTGAATTCTAGTTCAGCAGAGGCCACTGAAGCAGAGTTCATAAAAAGGAGCTTTATTTTACAAGGGTCGGGTGTTTTTCCAGTAAGTGAAGTTCAGGACATTGCCATCAGAGAATCCTCTTGTTATATCTTGAGCTCAAAGGGACAAAACCTGAGAAAAATAAGGTCACAGCAAACCCTCTACGGTTCAGTGACCTTCTAGACAAAGAGTCTCTGGGGAGCAGAGAGAGACGCATTTTCTGAAAGATTGTTCTTTTCACACTGTCACACTGATTTTATCAATAAAACTGATTGCTATATATTAAGTGTAAAATTATTTAAGCTTTCCTAACTTCTGTAGCTTCTAATTTATTTCCAAAGTTCATTATCTAACTGCCTGAGTTACAGAGGAAAAACCCCAAAACTATTAAACCTGTGAGAAAAGCTGAAATTATAGATAGGAGTTATGGAACAGAAGGTATGTTCATGATCTGTATGTTTTATATTCAAAAGCCAAAATGGGAACTGAAAATCAAGCTCTGAATTTCAGCTGCACTTTCATTTATCTTCTTATGCATATCACTAATCAAAACCCATTACAATTTAATGAATTTAACAGCTTGGTTTGAGAAATTCTGAACACCATCAGCACCTATGATGAATGTCAGCATACTCATATTTTAAGTATCATGACTTTCAACATCCAACAAGTAAACACAGAGAAAGTTTTTAAAGATCTAGAAAAAGAAGTTAGAAGGCAATGAACAGGGAAATATTTTATTTACTGCAGATAAATATGATCACATTCTGTGGGATATATTTTTGCTACTTTTCTTGTTCTCACACATTACTCTTGGGCTCTCTTTTCAGTTCATTACTCCTCCCTCCATCCCTGACTGGGCTCTTAAAAGTGTGTCTCTCTTCCCCATAAATATTGCTGACCAAGAGACCAAACAACAAAATAAATGGGAATGTATTATTCTCCAAAAGCAGCTATTTAGAGTTTTGTTTGGTTTCCATGACTGAGATACCACATATTTCAACAATGCTTTTAATACCTTATAATTTTTCCTAGTATTCTGTGCAGCTTATTTCAGAAACTTCCTGAAGAAGAGCTTAGCCTTTCACTTGTAATATATGGTATTACAAAACAAAGAAAAAAGAATCCAGAATTCTGTAGATTTTCCTTTTAGAAATGTTTGATCTTGGCCATGTTTTTCATTCCATTATGCTTAGGTACTGTAAGCACTGTAGGATACAAAACATTCATTCCTTGCCTACTCATGTCTCACATTGTTTTAAACAGATATTCCACCAGCCTGCCTGTCTGCTCTCTCTACCTCATGTATTTGATCAGCCTGCACAGAGGTACTTTCTTCTTTTAGAGCACTGGGGAGTGAAATGTAGTGCTCATTTTGGCCAATGCCTTATGCCAAATACAGCATTCTTTCAAGCATTAAATGGATACTGTGAACTATTAAAACACCAGGTTTTCATATTTAGAAACAAAAAAGTATGACTGCCTACCTGAGGACAAATAAAACCCGCTCCATACATGATACTTCTTACTGAGGAAGAAAGGACATCCTTAGGAATAAGATTATCAGCAAAGATAATCATAAAATTGTTGTAGAAGGCTAGGTGGAAGACTTGGAAGAAGTTCATTGTTACAAAACATAGAAAGTTCTTCTCTGTCATGATCTGCTTGGTCAGTGAAACTACTGAGGCCAAGGAGAAAGCTCCATCACCGTTTTCCAGATGAGCAGTCTCTGTAGGAATTTCTCTCCGCTCATACTGACTCGTGCTGTATTTACCTGTGCAACACATACAAGCCGTCGCCAGCGCTGCGATCAAAACGGTGAAAGCCTGAAAAGAGGCGAAGTTTTCCATGTTATCCGATACGAGCCCGCAGAGGAGAACGCTGGTGGAGCCCACCAGGGTCGCCACTTGGCTGTACTTGACGAGGCGCAGCCTGCCCTCGTGCCGGGGGCAGCTCTCGGCGAAGAGCGCGCACTGCGCCAGCAGCACGAAGGTCAGCAGCGCGTCGAAGGCGCAGAGCGCGACCACGAGGTGCAGGCCGCTCACCCAGTCCCCCGCCTCGTAGCGCCTCCAGGGGAACCAGGGCAGCAGGAAGGCCAGGCCGTACAGAGGGGCCCCGTACAAAATGGAGAACTGGCGCCGGGCGCAGCACTTCAGCCGCGCGTTGTCCTGAAGGTACCCGAAAAGGGGATCGTTGATGGCGTTCCAGATCATGAACACGACCTGCCACGAACAAGGCAATCTGTCGCCGCTGCCATTCTTCTACACAGGTTACACAAACACCACGCACTTATTTAAAATAAATCTCTGTTCAGACAACACAGAAATGCTACTCAGGTGAAAACAGACTCTAAAACAAATTCGTACCAGTATTCATAGGTTTAAAGAAATTTTGAAAAATTAAGAAAAATAAGTAGGTAGGTGACCAAGTACACAGGAAATAAACTGTGTCTAAGACTTCACTCTTTCAAAACCTTATATATCTGGGCTTTCATCCTGCAAAGCTCAGATATTATTCTCACAGCAAGTTAATGCAAAACATGAGCCGGCCCATTACTTTCAGGAGACCATTTACAACAAGAGTTACTCACATGGATAATGACTTGCAGGATAAATGCAGTATTTAACTACTTAAATAGTCCATAGGAAAGCACTAATGTCAAACTTATCTATGGAGCTGAGGTGCAAGATCAGTTTAGAAAATTACTTCAAGCTATCAAGCATAAAAATCTTTTCAGCAATTAACTCTGGAGATTTTTACTCTATGGACTGTAAATTATGTGCTTTACGTGTACATTCCTTTGCTTATGGATTAACTAAAGTCAAAGTTAATTTGCTGTTAATTAATTGCAATGATTCCAAAATTAATCTGCCATTAAAAGAATCACTTTGTTGTAATAACACTGCCACATAGCACAACATGGTAATCAAAATATTCCATTGTACAGTACCTGTGCTTGATGAAATGCTGCTTCTGAAATTTTGTATCGGTTTAGGAAGAGCTTAACGTAGTAGAAATTAAAAATACTGTTCATCATTCCAGCACCTAAGGTAGTCATGGAATATGCCAGCGCATTAGCATGAATCCCCCAAAGCATCTTCATCTTCCAAGAGTACAGCTCTCTTCTTCCTCAAGTTACAACAGAGAATTACAACAATTAGTAGAATAATTTTCCAAATTAAAACAACACCGAGGATTTGTTTGTTTCAGAGGTGCAGGAATGGATTCTTAGAGGAAAATTTTCCAATTCTTCCCTTTTTTTTTAAATTCAGAAACACATTTTACCGAGTAATAAGATGCTGAGCCCAAAATACTAAGTTATTAGGTGACATTTCTAAGTATAATCAGTGCTTAAAAGTCAATAGAACAGATAGATAAAAAATTAAAAGAAACACTTCCTAACTGATGCACAGACTCCACTTAAAAACCTGCTATTGCAAACACTCATCTTGGTGCAGAGTTCAAAGTAATTGCATTTTAGATCTTTCTTGCTAGCTGTATATTCTTAAAATTATGGACTGTGTTGGAATGAAGTGACTCAACTCATATCCTGATGTATTCCATTGCTATGAATGTCAAATGCAGTGTGCACGTAGGGGAGTGTTTCTTTCAAAACAAATACCAACTGTTGCCCTTCTGTTTTAAAATATTAATTGTTAAAAAGTCATGGAAGCAGTATTTTCACCTAATAAACTATAAAACAAAACAAAACACCTTTAAATTAACATTTTCATGGTATGGAGGACTGCATGTAGATAACACAGAGCAAGTAACACACAGAGCATTTTATGTATGCCCAAATAACAAGAGATTCAGCCCAAGAATACAGATTTCTTTGATCTATCAATCAGATATTCAGCCAACAAATGTTTAAGATGCTGATGTTTTCCACCAATTACCTTAGCATGTTTGGTGTAAGCTATGCCATGAAAAGAGCCAGCTGCAGGGAACCTCTACTTTTTAAAGCTGTTTAACAGCTACCTAAAAGTAGTTCTTTGACCATACTTGATTCTATAAGCCCAATACAGATTACTCCCAGGTGTCTGTTTTTAACTGAGGCTTTATTCATTTTTACATCTCTTGAAGGAAGCTGTCTGCCATTAATTTTGATACCTCAAGTTCCAATTTCAGCCTGACTATGCAGAGCTTTACAAACTGCTTCATGTCAAGAGCTCACCCTTTGCTCCTCCGCATATTAACAATTTTATCCTAAATACAATTTTCACATATCCATCAGAATACCTAGCTTGAATATCTGCTTGATCAGCAGCTCTCTAAGCAGCTCCCTGAAGTCCTCATAAAAATAACCATGGAAGAAACAGGAAATGAAAGCCAAGGCTGTTTCCAGCCTTCCTGTGGTTTACAAGGTGGCTGAGGAGAGGCTGCTGTGCAGGAAGGGAGGAACTTCCGAATCACCAGGCAAGGACCACGCAAAAGCCACAAATCAGGTAGGGACTGGGGAAGATGGAACAGGCATTTTTTTCCTCTCCCAACACAGAAAATGAGCTTGAGCTCTTGAAGAGCAAATAAAGTGTGGATGCACTTTTGCATATGTATGTAAGATGCTGTGATACGACACACGATGCAAAGAGCACCTAAGAAAAAGATCAAGCAGACACACAACTGGAACCCTGGGATTCCAGTTCTATTAAAGCAAATTTATTTCTAAGACTATGACTGATTTTAAAAATATTTGAGAATGAAGATATACATCGTGGTCAAAGTTATTTTTCTACAGCTGTAGAGACAATACCATTTTCAGGGGACAAAATTTTGCATTTTGTAGCAAGTTTGGTTTCACAATCTTTTACTGAGAAACCTAAAATAAAGAAGGTTATTGAAAAGATGTCCAATTGCAATGTTAATTTTTAGAAATAAGTTTGATATTAATATGAAAGTCATTACAATGAGTATGTTGTTGACAAGTGTCACATTTGCTTTTTCAAGCCTTCATAAATCTACTTAATGAAATTATTTAGATATTAGGGCTTTTGGAAAGGTAGACACTTCACCTCTATTTCTACCTGGAGCACCCTTCACAGGTCTTCAAAATGGAGAACGGGGAGACTTTACTTTCCTTCAAATTCCACAAGCACCAAGAATAAAAGTGCTTCACACTAACATTACCAGCAGTCATTTCTAAAATGTTTGACTCGGTTCCTTCTGACACAAACAAAAAAATGGTCCCTTCAGTTTCAGAAAATTTGAAAGAAGATATTTGAAATTTCTTCAACAAAAATCTTCTAACAATGCACAAACTAGCCTCTAGTACCATGACTAATTGTAATATGCAGGGTCTGACACAACTCTACCCTAATTGGTACATCTGGTCCTGCACCTTGTTTATGAAATAGGTTCAATTAGAAGTTGAGGTACCACAGTTCCTTCCCCAGATGTTCCCTTTAATAGCACAATGAAATCATGCACGAGCATCCCTTCCCTCTTAATAGTCAGCCTTTATATTGAGCAGGTTAAAGCACAGGTGCACATTTTGTGACTCACAGAAGGCAAATCGTTTTCAGAAATTTCTGGTGGTTACAACTGCGTTAATACACAGAGGCCAAAAGAACAGGCTGTTCGGGCCAGTGAGATGCAGTGTGACATTACCTGCGTTTCTCCCAGAGCAGGGTGCCAACTGCTGAAAGAAATTAGAACAAGAATCTAAAGAAGAAAAGTGGATTCCAAGAGATAATAGCAAATGTTGCCTGAGGCGCACTAGCTGACATGCTGCTCTGCCGTTCTGGGTCCCAAACCGCTGTGCAATGCTCACAGCCCTGACAGACTGGTTGGACACACGCATCTTCCTCATCCTTCTGACGTGACTGGCATCACATTAAGGCAAAGTCAGAATAAACGCGCTGCTATTCCCGAGGGGAAGCACTGAGGGGAAACGTTCAGGGGGTGCTCAGAGAGGCAGCCGCGCTGTGGCACCGGCCGGTGCCCGCTCCGCCGAGCCCGCGCTGCAGGCGCTGCCCCGGGGCTGTGGGGCTGTGGGGCTGCGCTGCTGCCGGTGCGGGGCTCGGGGAGCTCGCAGGACTGCACCTTTGACGGGCTCCTCTGTTAAGACTGGGGAAGTTACGCCCGTTTCTCTCAGCAGTCCCCGGACAGGAAACACGGCTCCCTCCGCTTTGTGAGGAGAAGAGGCGAGAGCGAGCGGCGGCCGCCCGAGCGAGGCGCGAGGATGGAGCCAGCCCTTTTCGGACCGACCCTGCAGCCTCCCCGCTCCGCCCTCCCCTCCCGCACTCCGGGGGGAGGCGGCTCGCACCTGGACGCCGCGCCGGGTCCCTCCTCAGGGGCTCTTCCCTCAGCGCTCCCAGCGCGGGGCAATTACGAGCCCCGGCTTTCCCTACGCCAAATCGCACTGTTCCACTCGGGGCTGTGCCAGCCCTGCTCCACCGCAAGCCGCAGCAGACACTCCTGGGCAGCTCTTCCCCGCCATCAACCCCTCCCGACCGCCGGCGACCACCGCCCCTTCCAGAGGCACCAACCCACCTCTGCTGACGGGAGGCTGCGCACCGCGCGGCGGGGCGGGGCGCGCTACCTCGGGCCCACCTTCTCTTCGCTCTCATTGGACGCTCCATATGAATTCGCCCTGTGATTGGTGTAGCCTCCTTTCGATCTGTGCGGCGGGCGGCTCCCCATTGGCTGCCCTCCCGCGGGGCGAGGCGAGGGTGCTGTGTTTGAATCGCGGGAGGCGGGGGGCGGGCGGCGGCAGCTGCTGCCACGTTGCCGCCGGCGCAGCCCGGCCAGAAGGGGGAGAGGTTCGGCAAAGTCCGGAACCGATCGGCAATGGCCGGCGGCGCCTGCTGAGGCGGGGAGCTGCTGCCGGCTCGCTCTGCCCCGCTCGGCGCAAGGGGGATCGTGGGGTGGGCGCCGCCGGCTCAGCCGCCCGTGAGGGGAAGGGGCGCGATGCTGGCCGACAGCCTGGTGGAGGAGTTCGAGATCCGCGAGGATGAGCCCTGGTACGACCAGCAGGACNCACGGCCGCGCTTCCCGCCGCCGCGGAATCGCTGTCACCGGCAACGATGCAGCCGTCTTTGTCTGAGGGAAGGAGGTGCGGCAGCCGAGCTGAATGGTGCCGGGGTCCCTTTTCGCCCGGAGGGAGAGAAGCGGCTCTCCAAAAACTTGCACCTTGCACGGAAGGTGAAGCAGCTTCTGTTCGGGGCAGGCGCTGGAAGCACCGGGGTGGGATGCGCTGTTGCGCCCTGTTGAGTTCTTTGTAAGGGCTTCCAGTCGATGAAGTTGTAGTCGTAGTAGTTAGTGGTCGATTAGTAGCAGGTTCTTAATAAAAACTTCTTAGGTTTTCTTATTAAAATATCAAATAACTCCACGCCTCAGAAAGATACATGTATAGCTTCTGTATGTAATTCCGTCAATAGGTCTTAAAACACTACATGGAAGAGGTAAATGCTGCTTTTATTTCACGGATGAGAAGGAGCCACAGGAATACAAGTATAATTGCAAAAATCTTTTAACAGGCATGATACGGAAAGAATGTGCAATTTCCTTAAGAGCTTAGTGGCATTTATGACTGGTATTTACTTAAGTTACTTAGTTCTACTTTTTGTTTTTAATCCCGAGTTTGTTTTCAAAGGCCAGCTCAAAGCTGTAAAGTGGTTTCCTGCAAACCTGCTCCAGTCATACACGTTTTGCTTTTATATTGAAATACATTAGTTCTTGGGATTGGTGGGTGCTGCTGTACTGTAAACCATAGAGAAAGCTAAGCAATATTCACACTGAGATCAGGCATCTGACAGCAGAAAGTTTTTTTGAGATGGGAACAGGTCTCTCTAATTGTATGCTGTATAAAATAGCTAACTGTTTGAAAGCTGTATTTAGGTCCTCTTCACCCAAAATTGATGTTTTCCTGGCTCTAGGATACAGACAAATCAGTTTAAATAAGATCTTGAACTACAGTTTGCTGTCAAAGGGAAGAGAGTGAAAAATTTGAAGACATGATTCAGTAATGTTTTTACTATATCAGCGTTTATGGAATAGAAAGACCTACAGAGAGACTTCCCAATGTGTAACAACTGACCTCTTGCCTTCTTGAGTTTCTCTACTTTCATCTTTTAATTAAAATGAGTTAAATAATCACCAGTCAACTCTGCTGCCAGCTTTTAAGAAACAGTATTCCATTCTAGAAGTTAGTGCGTTTTGGGGGTTGGTTAATGTGCTCTCAGAATGTGAACAGTCTTCTTCTGGGGATTCTCTCTTTTCAAGCCTAAATAGAAGCAACTAATAGCCTTGCCACAAGGAAAAGGAGGAAAATAAACTGATGGGCAAGTTGAAATGCAAAGAAGAAATTCCTGACAGGAGTGTTTTACAAATGTTGTGCTGTGCTTTATTTCTGGACTCTGAAGGATACTGCTCTTGCTGCTGCTCAGGCTGAGGCACACGGATGTGAGTAAACAGGGTAGTAAGAGAGCTTATCAAGGTCTCGTGAAACTTCACAACCCAAACAATCAGTGCATGTTTAGAAACCGATGAGTATGATTATGAGAACCCAGGTTGTAAAACATTACAAAGCACTCTGAAACAAGTTTGAAGTCCTTGTCAGCCAGTCTTTGAAACTTCAAATTAGGGTCGGGGTTTGTACAGTCTTTGACAGTCTTTGTGTGTACCAAAGATTTTTGCCTTGACAATGGAGATGGACTTCTCTGGCATACTGCTCATGCAAAAAGTGCTCATGGAATTCTTGTAAGGATGAGAACAGTGATCCTTCTTCAGTGTTTTGCTGAAGTATGCTGACCTTTATAAAAGTTTTCTTTTATATGGACTGCTCTCTTTGCATCTTGCTGTTACTCACTTTTACAGACCACAGGGTATTCTGAATACAGAATAGGAAATAGAAAACTAAGTAGAAAAAAGGTTTTACTTTTACATTAAGTAAACATACATCTTGCACAATTAATGTCTTTTTCTGTTTAAAACAATAGGCTTAATTTTAGATTGAAAATTCTCTGAATAATTTTGTGAGGTGAGTTACAAAAAAGTAGAAGAAAAGGATTTTGATACTTCTTTTATCTTTTTTTCAATGATGGTAATGCAGTCAGAAGAGATTGTGAACCACTGGTAGGTGAGGGCTGTTCAGCATCACAGAAGACATCCTTGAAGTCTTGTTTTGGAGATTTCTGATGGGGCTGTTAAACAGCAGCACAACTAATCAGATTTACTAAAATGAACATCTTTTAGATCTGCACACAAGCATTTTGCATTATTAAAAACCTCTCTGCTTCCATCTTTGTGGTGAAAAGGAAAAATGCATGTCTGTCTGAACTTAGCTGTTGCTTTACATAAATTTACAACAGAAAATGCAGTTTTGCTTCTAATGTTCTACCATAACTGTCTCCAGAGAAATGTAAATTAACACTTTCCATTTTGTATATGGGAAACATACATGGCACATCTCTCTTGTAAAATTTGCTCTTTATAGGGCTTCCAGGTACTTGACAATGTAGAAAAATGGATGTAAAACAAATTCTGGATCTTTGAAGAGCTGAAATTATTTCAGTACTTGCTTTCTCTATAGCAAAGGTTTTATTGTATGTTCCTGAGCGCTCCCACTTGAATTATCCCCCTCAGAAACAAATTGCCTTAAATACAGAAATGTTTCTCCCATAGTAACCCATTTGTGCTTCTGCTAGTCTAACAAACAAAATGAGTGTGAAATATGACATGAATCCCTTGATTCACCTTGTATTCCAAGTACTGTGTGGTATGTGCTGGTTGATTTAGTAGATGAGGGGGCAGTTAAGAATGAAACTATAAACTCCTAAATGTACTTAAACATGAAAACAAACTTTCACTTTGGGAAGGGAAATGGTAGTAATTCCATTATGCATTATGTCTTTAAGATAATCCTAAATCTTCTCTAAAGCTCTTGTTTTACTCTATTAAAATAAAAGAATGGACTATTTAGTCTTTGCCTTGAATGATGCTAGTATTGTTTTAAAGACTGTGGCTCCTAGTAAAGATCTGTGCAGTACAAGAACTTGTGAAACAGGACTCCATTTTCTATAGGATAATGAATTCACTGCATTTGAAGACTACAGCATTCTGTAACGAGATAGAACAAACAGCTTGGTGTTTGACTGGGAGTTATTCTCTCCACAGATAAACAATGTGCAATCTGTTTATCAAATGGGAAAAATTTAAGCAGTATGCCTTAAGGTTTCCTTATCCAAATACTTTAAATCCAGCTGTGTAATGAGTGGTGCTACAGTGAAAAAGTGATGTGAAGATAAACTCCTGAGTACAGACCAATATGCCTTGTGCCTTCTAATTGTACATCTTTTGAAACTGAAGGACTCCCATGCAGTGGTATTTCTTTTAAATAATTTTTATGGCATTTATGCTAAGAATCTGACCTTAAGGTAGGAAATAATGCATTGTGGCTGTAAAGAATGTGTTCAGAACAGCACAGCTGTTGTTTTGCCAGAATTGGACGTCTACAACTTCATAGACAAATGTTTGTACTGACTTGTCCTTGTAAGTCTGAATTTGGTCTTTGGCTTCTGTGTGGAGATGGAGTAATCATTTTGGACAGGCTGCCAAACTGAATGTTAATACAAAACAATCTTGGAACAGTATTGTCTCTATTACAATTGCTAGCTGATAAGATAGCTGAGAGGGGGCAGGAAAGAGGTAGGATAACATGTTAAAAAAGGGCATCACAATCAAATAAAGATGGAATTAATGTGTTTTCTTCTCTGGCTATAACTACTGATGATGCAGTACACATCTCCTGTTTATTAGTTTAAGGCTTCTTGACGTGACTCAAAGTTTTTCTTGACTTTTCTTCTCTTTTGCATTAATGATACAAGTTCTTTGTGAGAACTAACTAGGTTGTATTGCATGCATGCAGATCATGGGTCATGTGAAGGGGAGGAGGTAGAAAATGAGAGATTTCTAGAAATCTCTTGGATCCTTGACATGTAGTACCCTCCACAGAGTAATTACAATTTTAGAATTAATACCAAGATTTATTACTTTGTCACATTATGTTAGCCTTTAAATTACACTTGTCTTTAAACGTAATAATACAGACTATTTGCACTTCTGATGCTGTTGAGCAAATATCCAGTTTCCCTCTAGAATGAAGCTGAGTGTTCAGATGACTTATTTCTTAATTTGCAACAACTACAGTCACTGCACCCTGGAGGTGATTGAAGATGACTGTAGTGAAATTGAGATTAAGTGCCTGAGAACAAATGACATTTAAAGTGATGTTTTGGAGCACATGAAACAGTCCTTGTTACCTGGGTTTATGAGCTTGAAAAGCAGAATAGCTGCAGTCTCCATCAGTTTTATGTCTTTTGATATTATTGTTTCACCGTAAAAAGCATCCAAAACTTTCATTTAGCACTTTGAGCCTGAGTGACTTGAACTCTGGTGAACAGTCAAGTCAATAAAGAGTTCATCAGCTTTGGCCTGGGTCTAGGCTGATGAACATTTACAGGGTCTGCTATGCTTATTTTTGTGAGTGCTGTAAAGGGGGTGAAGCCCAAGGAACCTTGGGCAGAGCTGGTGCAGACTGGGCAGTGTGGGAGGTGAACATGGCTGGGTGTGTCTGAAAGGCCATGGAGGAATTGAGGAAGCTTCATGACATAAAGAGCATCTCTGGGTCTCAGGGCTGTCTTAGACCTGCTTTAGAGATGGCAGATGAATGTTCTACTTAGGTATTAGCTAACTTCCATGACGGGCACTGGAGAGAACTTGGAGCAGTTACAACAGCACTAAGAAAATACCTCAAGTATTTGATAACGTGCTTTAGAGTTAGATGACACTACTGTTTCTCTCACTTACATGCAAACATGATTTCTTTGTTTAGATCTTCACCTTGCTGCTGAGCTTGGGAAGACACTACTGGACCGTAACACTGAACTAGAGGAATCCTTACAGCAAATGTATGCAACAAATCAAGAGCAATTGCAGGAGATAGAGGTAAAATATCTAAAGGATCCCCATGTGAAAGCATCCAGACCTGCAACATGCAGTGTATAAGTTAAGATTTGAATTCTTTGAGATCTGATGGAAAATACTGAACAATCTTTCACCACTTCTGCTATTTTGAGAATTTGAGAACCAGTCTAGGCAGCTCGTACTTAGAACTGTTTCTCTGATTACCAGAAGCTTTGTGCCATTAAATGTCACATTCAGTTTGTTTTGTTTAATGACAAATGACTGATATTTTTTCAGTTTTGTACAGAAAAGATACTTCAGTTATTTTTATTGCTAAACTTTGCTGATCTTGCCAGTAAAACAACATTAAATTATATGATGATAAATACATTAATAATTTAAAATCTTACATGAGAATTTCAATGATTACATCACTGAAATTTACATGCTAATAAGTGCGATTTAAATAAAATCTGAAGATATGTACTTAAGCTGTGGTAAAGGGAGCTGAAGTCTATTTCAATGTAAAAGAGACTCTGTAAGGACAAAAAAAAAGCCAACAATCAACAAAAAGCAGAAAATAATCCCACTTAAGTGGATATATTGTTCCATATTTTCCAGGGAAAAAAACCCCAAAACATAACCATCCTTTCAAAACCACTCATCTTTAGGTAACAAAATGGAAAAACCTGGCTATTTTTGGCAATTTCCCTTTTTTTTTACTATTCCCTGTGTTCTTGCAGACCTAGCATTTGTCAGCATAATGAGATTCTTTCAGCTATTAGAGGGCAATGCATGGTCTCTAATAATTAAATTATTAAATATTCAGGACTTTGCTGACTGACGAAATACTGAAATCGTAGTCAGCATTTCAGTTTGGTTCTGGTGTGAATCACAGGGCACAGGCTGTGACTGGTATATACCAGATTTTTACAAAATCTGAGTTCCTTTGTGCTAGTAGTACTTCTGCAGTTAGAGATGTGCAGTTTGTACAGCTGCAACTTCAGACTGACAACGCTCACTGTTGTAGAGGCAACAGGTAACTGAAAGAATCCTAACCTTAATAATTACAGAATTACAGGTGTCTTTAAAGTAGTCAACACAAATGCAGCATTTTTAATAAGTGATGAGCAATTCCTGAGTGCAGGTTTGATTTCTGGGTGTTTTTTTAGCAGTTACTTTTGTTTTGTGCCACATATATTGGCTCTTTCTTCTCTTATGTACTAACTGTAATCTTTGTTAGCCTTTTCATTCTGAGATACAATGGTTGGAATGGCTGGTATTTATATTAGTACCACAGTGTTAAAAGATGTATTTACTTACACAGAGACTGAAAATAACTCATTGCCATGAATATTTTTTATAAAAAGATCAATTCTTAAGATGTAGAGAGGACAAACACTTCCAAGGTGCTATACAAATACTGTGCACAAGGTTCAACACATACATGAACAACCATGTTTAAGAAAGCATTTAGCAGAGTTACAACACACCTTCTGAAATAACACACCAGAACTTTGTGATAGGCAACGAATCTGGCTCATTGAGTGTAGCCATTTAATAAGCAGCTGTATTTTAACACTATCTAGAAATGTGGAAAATATATTATTGCTAAGCTACACTGATTTACAGAAATATTCTAGTGCTATTAAGAATGCAATATCCTATTGGTTTAAGCCAGTTTATTTGCTTAAGCTGTTCTGGTGGGTCAGTGTTTATTGACTACATATGAGAGCTTCAGCTCCAGGAAGTGCCAGACATGTCCTTCCAGCAGTGATCTATAGTTGGTGTGTTGCAGGGTCAAGTATATGTGTGGTCAGACAACCTCAGACATGACAGATTTTTTCTCTCAATGTCTTACTCTACCAAGACTTGGGCAATACTTTTGGAAGGCTTTATCTGATACCTCTTAATCTCTTTCCTCCTCTCCTTTAAGGAGGGTAGATGTCTATTGGATTGTCCTATTAGCTCCCTCCAAGAGGAGAGGGAGAGAGTGGGAGGACAGTTTTTGTGATGCCTCTGACATACAAATAGTGCCTGGACCTTTCCTTTGCCCAGCTTGTTGAGCCAGAGGTTGTATTTGTATTTGCTGTAGTAACACGCTGTCTTCTCAATCCTTTCTCTTTCCCCAGCACCATTTAAAAGTGTAGTAGCAGCACAAAATTTGTCTTCCTCCAAAGAAGTTTCTCTTGCATCTGGATTTCTGGCAGAAAAGGGAAACTGAACCCCTTATTCAAATACCTAGAGAAACTCTCCAGTCGAGGAACTGAATATATTAGCTTACTGGCACGAGGAATTGTTACAGGAATTCACTGAAACAAATGGGAATAAAATTTGCATATGCAAGGTGTAGTACTTAGCTGGTAAAGCAGTTCAGTCTATTATTTTCATACCAGCATTTCTGTCTCTTGTGGGATCACAGGATACTCCATTGCACAGGTACCTGTGCAAATGGCATATTCAGTCTATGCTTGATTTTTCCCAATTTTCAAGTGCTTTTCTGTGTAACCTACATGTGATCTTTCAGCTGTTTCTGTGGCTACTCTGCTGAATTTTTATATTAGCTTTTTCAGTGCAGTATATCCATGTAAATCTTGGGGACTTTTTTCCCTATTAATTTGGATCTTACAGGTAGCAAAATCTAGAACTGGCTGAGAAATCACTCTGAAATATGACACTGCCTTGTCTGCAGTGGAAGGGAAGGGTCAAAGGCTGTGCTGTGCTTAAGATTACATCTCATATATTAAATACTAAAACGTTAAGCATTTTGAAGCTTTGGATCATTATATCTGACCTTTGTGCTGACGTGTGTGCCACTAACTAATCACTGTAGATATAATAAAGGCTGCCTGGAAACAACAACTTTATTCCTGCCTAAATCTGTTCTCAGCACTCAGATGTTGGAAATCCTGCCACTATCCAGTTTTTATGTGGTAGAATGCAAGGTGCTGCTTCATGCTAGAAGCTCAGTTGTAGGAGACAGATTAAATGTGAATTTCTAAAGTAGTCATTACATAATTCTTGGTGGTCTGGTTATACCAGCCCTGAAGATACTGGAGATGGAAGGTGGAGGAAGTGGTGCTTCACCCTTCCATTTATTTCAAACTTCTGCAAAAGCCCATTGTAGTAAGTGGCAAGTTCTCTTCAGGCACCAAAGCCTTGGCTCCTGTGCTTTAGCCACACTTGTATTGCTGAAGGAAGTCTGAGGATCTCCAGCTCCTTCCTTCAGCTATAACCAATAGGGAAAGTTAATCTGAAATGGGTCACATTGAGATTCTACTGCTAATCTATGTTCTATTTTTGTGTAAATCCTCTGTCATGTGTGCAAAGGCTACAAAAGGATCTAGCCAACAGCTATCATGTTGATCTTCTGAAGTCTGTATGGAGTAGTTACTAGTCCTAGATTAACTTATTATCTGTTCTTAAATTGCCTAAAATGTAAACCCACCAATCTTCTAATGAGGTAAAAGGTTAAGTAGAATATTAGAAGTTTTGAGTGTGTAACAGACCTATGTAAAGAGAAGTAATTCTGCCTAGGAGTTTCCTAGATGTTCCTACTTGAAGCTTACTTTTAAGAAAGTAATATGTAGCAATACAGAATGTATTGCAAAATACAAATTCTATGTAAGAAACAAATATTTTAGGTTTAGGGGATTAGACTCAACAGAAAAAGCCTCATGTCTCATGTAAATGCTCATGTCCTAGGTGTGAGAATATAAGACACTTTTTTTAAGAGCTTTAGGTGATTGTGAACTGCTTAGACTAAGAATTCCAAGCTTTCTGACATTATTCAGGAAACTAAACAGTCTGTGTAGTTAATTGTAAAACCCAAGAGGATTAAATTGAGAATACTTCATGTGAGGCTTTATTTTTTAAAAAAGGCCAGGAGACCTTTGTTTGGGATTACAGTACCTGGAATAGTTCCCTGTGAATAATTAAAGATCTGAATTCAGTAACTTGATTATACTTTCTGACACATATTAGCTCACATACTATCTTAAGTGTGGCCACCGCATAGACTCTGCCATTCTGAACCTAATGCTGCTTCAGACTGTAACAACTTAGGTCAGCTGAAAATAAATTTAATTATGGATGCTGCTACCCAATATTTCAGTTTTAATGCTGAGAAAGTTGTTAAGACATTTCTGTTGGAATGCACTGCAACCTTTGGGATGGAGCAGAGAGTTGAGGGCTCTGTTGGAGCCTGAAGGCTCTGTCAGTGCTGACTGCAGCATGGCCCTCATGTAGAAGGTGTGGGCACAGATAAAAACAGCTGGCACCATCGAACCCAGCTCCTCCAGGTAAGGGCTACTTCATCAGCCTGGGGTGACCTCCAAATTACTGACAGCTCTCTTCAGTTTACCAAAGCAACGTGGTAATTTACATTTGTAAAACTCAGGAGCTTCTCTCTGAATGTGAACAGAAATGCAAAATAAGACTGTGTTTCAAGAGTAAACCAGTAACAGCAAAACTGTCTTGCAGTACCTCACAAAACAAGTGGAGCTCTTGAGGCAGATGAATGACCAACATGCAAAAGTCTATGAACAGCTGGATGTGACAGCAAGAGAACTGGAAGACACTAATCAAAAACTGGTTGCAGAGAGTAGAGCTTCACAACAAAAGATAATAAGGTAACAAACTTTTAGAGATGCCCTCCCCCCAGCTGATAATACCAATAAGAGCAGTCCAGGTGTATTTGTGTAGTTACTGGGTGGCTGTCTCGTGGTGTTCTACAATTCTGGCAAGCTGAAAGGTTAGTTTTATTTAAAGGTCTTTTCACCTTTTTTAGCTTGACAGAGACCATTGAAAGTCTACAAACACACATAGATGACCTGCAACGACAAGTGGAAGAACTGAAAAAGCCTGGACGAGGCCGGATGAGCCAGGAGAGATCTGAGCAGCCAAAATCAATGCACAGTTTCTCGTGTTTGAAGGAGCTGTATGACCTCCGCCAGTAAGACTTTTTACCTTGCGTAGTAAAGAGCACTGGAAACACTTTAAGCAAAACTTTAAAAACTAAGACATGAGCACAGATACCAGACAAGCTGGAAGAAAAATTATCTGGCAAAGTATCTGAACTGTGTGGTGCTGCCATTGCTTCCAGACCACGCCAATACTGGTGCCCCACTTTCTCCACACAGCCAGCCATGTCAAACAGTAGCCTAGAAATCTTATAACAATTTGCACTGCAGTGTTTTCAGTCAGATAAAAGCAAACACACAGAGAATCTGAAAAACAAACTTACTAAATGCAAAATAGTTCCTGTAACTTACCCTTTCTTTGGATGCCCGTGGATATTTCCTTAGCTTTCCCAAACTTAAGCTGGTTAAAATGATACCTAAGCTGAGAAAATGGTACCTGGACTGCTGGACTGCCTTTTAAATGTAGAGCCATTTGACCCAGCTGAACTGCATTAGTGAGGCCATCAGGACAATCACCTGGTAAAAGCTCAGATTAACTGTAAGCCTAGAGGGCAATTTTGTAAAGGAAGCACCCCCACAGACAGAAAAGGCTGTTGTATCTACATGGAGGTAATACTCTAGAATAAGGCATAAATCAAAAAAGAAGTTATTTCTTAACAATTCAAAAGATAAGTGGGTCCTTCAAGCTGCCAAAGGCTTGTGAAAATACCAGCCTCCAGCATTGCTTTGTCAATTATAAAGCTTGTTCCTACCTCCATAGTGACAAAAGTTGCAAGAGTGGAGTGCTGTAGAAAAAAATCAGTGTTAGAAAGTACTGCATGATACAGGGAGGCAATGTGTATTTAAACTTTAATTATAATTTAAACTTACATTGTTTAATCAGCTTGTCTGTAACTTGAAACTGCTAACGAGCTGCCATTCTGCCTAAGATGTGCATGTAAATCCTTACAAACTCTGTTGTGATTACTAAATCGACTGATTGGTTAGTGCAATGGCCTCTCTTAGTGCTCTGAAGTGTGTTAGCACACAGTTTAAATATGTCATTAGTTACCCGGGACAGGAAAACTAGGTGTGGTCAGCTGTACTTCCTATGCTTGATAACCCTTATTTTGTTTCTGCAGGTATTTTGTTTATGATCATGTGTTTGCAGAAAAGATTACTTCGATGGATAGTCAGCTAAGTCCTCTAGAAGAAGAAAATGAGAAGTTGAAGAAGGCAGTGACAGTTCTGCAAGCCCAGCTGAACCTGGAGAAAGAGAAGAGGGTAACCATGGAAGAGGAATACAGTCTTATGGTGAAGGAAAACTGTGACCTGGAGCGGCGGCTGGTTGATACAGACTTGTATCGGGCTCGAGCAGAGGAGCTGGAAGCAGAAGTAGCTGAAATGCGACAGATACTTCAGTCTGAAAACACACTCCATAATGCAGAGAAATTGGTGCCTGAATCCTTCTTCATTTCATTCAAGGAATCTCTAGACAGGGAGCTTGGTCAGAGCCTGGCAGATGATGGACTTCTGACAGTCTCGGAGCTTGAGAAGAAGGCGCTGAAACGGAGCAGCAGCGAAAGCCTCCTGAGCAGTGCTGCCGGGGCAGACATTCTCAGGGGGCACGAAGAAACGTGCATCAGGAGAGCTGAAGCTGTGAAGCAGCGAGGAATCTCTGTACTCAATGAAGTTGATGCTCAGTACAATGCTCTGAAAGTGAAGTATGAGGAACTGTTGAAGAAGTGTCAAATGGATGAAGATTCTTTGAAACACAAGGCTGTACAAACACTGAAGCAGTATTCCAAAGACCTAAGTGTGGGGAACACCCAGTATGATCTTTCAGCTAGCAATCAAGAATTCACAATTGCTGAGCTAAGTGACTCTTCCACAAATGCTCTCCCTGAATATAAAGCACTCTTCAAGGAGATTTTTAGCTGTATCAGAAAAACAAAGGAAGAAATAGATGAACACAGAGCGAAGTACAAGACTCTCTCCTCTCAGCCATAACCTTATCTGTTAGTCAAGAACACACTTCATCTGAATGTCAGAAGACCCTTTAAACTGATGTATTTCTTGAGCACTCAAAATGAATGTTTTGGATTGGCTGGTAGGCCTGTAGTTAACAAGCAAGTTAGTTATCAGCTAGATTCCCTGTTCCTGTGTAGCAGTAGATTGAATGTTTAGCAGTGTCACACAAACTAGTGGTTGTAAAGCAAAAAAACAACAGAGCTTAATGCTACACTACTACTTCATATTACACTTCACCTCTGGCCAGAGCAGTGACTGACACTTGTTTCCTTAGTCCACTTCAGAAATAACAGAGCTAAGAACTCTGCATCTCTCACAAGAACCAGACTGAAGCTTTCCTTTGGTTCACAGGGATGGTCTAGCCCTGTGACTACACTGATGTGGAAAATGAGCAAAAGCAAAGCTCCCACCAGTCCCCAGGGGCAGCATCTCCAGCTCCAGGAGGAGGGGAGCAGTCCAGCAGATCTTGCTTTGGCAGGGTGGTGGAAAGCTGTGCTTGCTTTAAGCCAATACCACAATCACTAGGCTCTCCCAGATTAGTATAAATGTCTTCCTACTAAGAAAGGATTTGATGTAAAGTTTGTGTGGCTTTTTAGATACGGTTTCCTTTGTAGGGCACTTTGTCTTAAGGCAAGATACTGTGAATTGACTCTATGTGTTATTTGGGACCTACGGTTCTCTGGTGGAATGTCTGCAAAGTACATTTTTATGTGTATTTGGTAAGTTAGAGAGTTGTTATTTAGCTATTTAACTTTAGAAGTAGCATTGACATAGTGGAGTAGTTTTTAATGTTGCATTCTGTAAACTCCAAGTGCTTGAGGAGACAGGCCAGGTAAAACCTTATATATTGTTTTGTCTATTGCTTCCAGTGTTGCCTCTCTGGACCTGTTCCATGCTGCCTGGGGGGTGGGAGGATGGACGCAACACTGCCAGCACATATCCTACTGAAAATGGGACCACACTCTTGTTCTTCCTCTCCTTTTCCAATCCCTAATAGTAACTCATACATATTTAATTTCTGAAAAACAAAGAACATGGAGAAGGTTGTTCTTTAGAACACAGAGAAATTAAGAGGGAGAAAAAAAAGGCACAATGAAAGGTGACATCCTTCTCCTTGTGAAGGGTCTCAAGCTTAATGTGGCCAGCAGTTCTTGGGAAGCAGCTTCCTGCTGAGTAGCTGCGAGGAACCAAACCCTTGACCCAGAATGTTGACAGTTTCTCAGCTTTAGTCCAGCTGCTGCTGCTGCTGCAGCTCTGCTGCCTTACACTGTTCTCTGTTTAGTTCGTCCTTCAGGTGCAGTATTAAGACTTCATGTTGTGGGAGTTTCTCTAAAACGTGTATTGCAGTCTGAAAATTATTTAAAAATGGGAATTTGAATCTTCTGAATATTTTTCTAAGCAAATAAATAATCCAGTCAAGCTACATGTGTAAGTAGTAATTATATCCATCTGTGCCAGTCAGGAAACTCAACTTGCTGCAGATGACACCTGCATTATCTAGTCTTGCCATCTTCCCTACAGAGCTCAGATGGAGTTCCCATGAAATTTGTACTTTAGAAAAGTTATGCTACATGGAAAAGAACAGGCCTGTCTAGGAGAGAAATCCAGATAGAAGTAAGTAGATTTTCCTCATTGTCGTGGATTTTGTCAGTGCTGTTCAGAAAAGAGGCAAGCAGGGGGAAAAGAAGAAAAGCTGTTCCGCCATGAGGTTACTGTCCTGTCACTGTGTCCCTGCCACCTGCACCCATTTCACCCCATTCAGAGACTGAGAAAGGCACAAAGTGGTTCACTACCAGTATTCCTTACCACTTCAGAGGCAGGGGCAAACCACACCTCCTGGAAGACATGTAAAAGCAGTTCCAGATTTCTTGTTAAATAGGTGATATTCAGTGGTTTATTATTTTTGGCTAATTTAGAGCACTTCGAAAGATAACCATTTCTATGCTTTAAAAATACCAAAAATATTTCCTCAGAATTACTTGATTCTTCTGTACTGTACTTCCCCCTTGGCTACCTGTGCCATTGCTGAGCTCTGGCTGTCCTGCAGCACTTACCTGTGCAGGCTGTGTAATAAACCCCTCCAGGCTGGGCTCTCAGAGCTTCTCTTGGAGTGTGGCTGTCCCAGAGAGCTTTCCAGCCACAGCCCCTGGGTCAGTGCCAGCCAGGGCTGCTGAACATAAAACACATCCCACTCTGACTTGATGTAGTTAATAAACTACACTAATCTATCAAACAAGGTAGAGTTTTAGCAGTTCAAAAATAGCCATTTTACACCAAAATGTGAAATGCCATAAGTATGGTAACAACATTCTTAGCCAATCTTACCTGGATTAACTACCTTAATCTGCTTATTTTAGTCAACAACTCAACTCGGCCTTTTCTGAGCATAAGTAGATGAAATCAATAGAATCCCCTTGAGCTTCTCATGTGAGGGAAGCTTCAGCAGAGAACAGGACCAGCAGTGACCATGCTGTGCAGTGCCCACAGCAGATACTCCTGGTACTGCAGGTAAGGCCAGTTCAGGATGAGCCAGGGCTGGTGGGTCCCTGTCCCTGCTGCTGCACAGCCCCAGGAGCTTGGGGACTGCCCTGTGCTTTGCTCTCCACCTCTGTCCTTCCTCCCCAAGCCTTCAGGATGTAAAAGGAGCAGGTTCTGTTTCTTCTTGGACAAATACAAGGCGGGGTAGAATTGACCTTTGAGATAAAATTTTATTTAAAAATTACACAAAATAGAGGTTTTACATGGTTGCTGTGTGGTAACTACAGCTGGATGCCTTCCAGAGGGTGCCCTCGGTTACTTACCTCGCTCTCTCACATACAGTAATGCACAAAGCCCCTCAAACCAGCCCCACACCAGTAGAAGAAATCCAGTAGTTGTTCCCCATGTTTCAGATGTAGGTACTTTTCCAAATAACTCATTTCACAGACAACAGGTGAGAACAGTTGCTATGTAGTACAGAGTTCACAGACAGTGATTTTGTTCCCCCCTCCCAGGCCTGACATTCCTATGAACATGACTACCTGCTCTCTATGGAGAGGGCTGCAAGGGCTAAGACAATGCTCACACTAAAGTATGAGCATCCAGGGATTTAACAAAAACTGGGATGTTTGTAAACAAATTTAATTTATTGGCATTACTTACAAAATAAAGTTTTAGACCATGATTTTGCATCATGTCTGTGTCACTATATGGTTTTATTTTCTCATAACGAAACAGAAGGAGAATTGCAAGACATTAGAAATCCCAGATGAATCAAGCTGCAGCCCGGGTCCCACGGTGCCTTGCCGGCGGCTCCCGCGCCCCGGAGGCCGCGCAGGCTCTGAGCGCGGGGAGCTCAGGACTGCCCGCAGTGCCCCGGAGCTGCTCGGACCCTGCTCCGCCTCTGCCGCCGCTGCAGGTTCCTCTTGCGTCCCCGAGATCACCTGACACCGCTGCCGCCGCTGTCAGGACTGCACCGTCCCCTTAAGGTACCACATCCCTCCGTAGCTGACGCAGCAGTCCTGGCGAGACAGGGAAAGGCTCTGTCAGGCTCTCGGGCACTGGAAGGGGCACCAGCCCTGGAGGCCTTTCAGAGGTGCCTGGATCTGGCACTGGGCGATGTCTCGTGGTTACAGTGGTAGTGCTGCGCTGATGGCTGGACTGGATCATCTCAAAGGTCTCTTCCAGCCTTGATGACTCTGATTCTAAAGTGCATAAAGTCTTGGGAACAACTGCCTGGCTCTGGGACACCAAACAAGATCAGTAACAAGCCCTTCTCCAGGGCACAGGAGAGAGCACGAACCCAGAGCATGGGGTGTCCCCACCCTGAAGGACAGATTGCTTCAGTGGAGGGGACACACGAGGGGGGAATGTTGAGAGCCACAAAGGAACAAATGATGCCAAGGCAGTGAGGAACAGCAGTGGCTCCTGGGAGAACCTGGGGCTTGTGCAGAAGGCAGCTGAGGGAGGGAAGGATAATGGAAGGGCAAACAGGAGCTCAGGGGAAGAGGCTGAGGGGAGCAGCAGGACAGAGCACGAGCAGCTCAGCAGAGGAGCACAGGAACTGGGGTGTCTTGGGGCTCATTGCCTTGTTTCTATTACGTGAGCACAAAACCTCTGGAGTTCTGAGCTAATGGCTTCCCTTTCTTTTGCTCCAACATCCCTCTTAGGCTCAGGTACTGCTGCAGAACTGAGGCTGGGGAGCTTAAATGTATTTTTGTTTCTGAAATCTTGGGGCTCATCCATCCAAAAAACAAACCCAGGGGTTAGAAAGAGGGTTTGCAGACGCAAAAATACAGTCAGTCTGTTCCTCTGTGTATAAGAATGAGCACAGGCAGATGGGGAAATAGTCAACAAATCCAATTTCACTCGGAAGAGGAATCCAATCTCTTGTGGCTGAAAGAAGACAGAGAATCTTCCCATTCTATTAAATCATACTTCTAGATATTATTTCAGAAACAAAGGTAATTTCCCCTACTCCTGTGACAAATGTATTCAAGGCAATAAAGCCTGCCACAACACAAGGCTCATCACTGACTTAGTGACTTACATAAAAACAGTGCTTGATGACTTAGGGGCAGGTATTTTTTCTAGAACAGAAGCAGGTTATCTGTTAAACAGCAACAGCATCATGAAAAACTAATGCCAGGACATTGTCTAGATGTTCCAGGAGAGCTGATACTTGAGCTCATGGAGTCACTGAGAAATCCCCCAGCACAGAGAGCCAAAGGAAATACTGTCTAGCAGGCAGAAACGTCTGAGTTTATTTCACTGCTAAGATGACGAGGTTCTTTCAAGCAAGACCAGTTTGCTTATTATCACAGCAACAGATCTGTAGCTCTTCAAAGATGCTATTATTCATTTGCAGATCACAATGTAATAAAGCACTTAAGCACTTGTCTTATTGAAGTGGGTGACAGTGAGCAAAGGCCCAGCCACAATGATTGAAGTATTACATTAGTTGGCAACTTTCTGCTTGGCCATCCTGCATCTCTTTTAAAGTTATGGCCTGTGTGGTCTGTACTTTATACCTTAAACTTCTTGAGCAACTAAATGGTGCACCTTCAAAGACAGATGAAAGGGTTCAAATAAACATTCACAATGAGATGTGTTAACTACAACCCTGCCTGCTGGTTTTGGCCAGGGTTTTGCTCTGTGCAAAGCTGCACATCCTGCTAGAGAACGAAATACATTTCCTTCTGAACACGTGGCACTTGTGCTCTTCAGCACTAACCAGCAGCAGTCAGTAACTCAGAGCACTGGGCAGAGCCCTCCCATCTCTTTAATGTTTAATTCTGCATTATTTAAAAATAACTCAAATATCACATTTACTACACTCTCGTCTCTGCTGCTCCAAGATGACAGAGATTTGCGGCAGTAATACAAAATAATGTGTGAGCCACTGCTCCTTGGAGGGAGAGAGACTGAGACAAGTGCATTTTTAAGAAAACACGCTGAAACTCGGGCTTTGCTGATATTCCAAACCACAACTGTTCTCTTGCCCTTATCATTTGTCAGTTCAGGTAAAATATGATCCTTTGCTCAAATCAAGCATTAAAACTCATGTATTAATTGGATCAAACCCAAAGTGAACAGAGGCTTACCTTTAACACTCTATCCACCTCCTGCTTGTTTAGATCCTCTCCACACTCCTGACTCAGCTGGTTCTGGATGACATTCCTGCGCACTCGGTAGTTTTTTGAAAAGATTTCAAGCAAAACTTGGCGATGCTTTAAAAGAAAATGTATCCTAAGTACACAGAGAACAATTATTCCTATCTTTCTATCAAAACTGCACATGCCTTAGTCTGTACAAAACATTCTCTGAACTACCTTAGAAGATTCTTGCTTCATAATCCTAAAATGTTCCCATATATTCCTGCTCTCCAGCAGTGCCTTATCCTCCAGGGGCTCTACAGGGGTCCTTCCATACCCTGTGGCCACACCTGCACCTCTTCTGTGACCTGGGGCACCCCCAAAGGTACAAAAACACACTGAAAAGGGGTTGCAGTGTATTCCTCTCAAATGCTTCCATGGGAGTTCACCTCACTCCAGACAAGACACTGGCTCGTGCTTGCCTCTTTCCTATGCAAATGTATTCAGTTCATGGAGCTGGGAATGGCACTGCCCATCCACAGATCATCAGGCACCTTCCCTTTCACCTCGTTTACTCTGATAGCAGTTAAAACTCAGGAGATGCTCACATATGCTGTAATCACTTCCTACTCTAATTATAAACAGATACACCTGTTAATCTCTGGTTAATGTTGCATTACCATCAAAAGGAAAAAAAGCCTTGGACTGGATCCTGGTCTGAGGCCTGCATTGGAGAATCCTTTCTTCTCACAGGTTCAGAAATAGCCACTGAGCTGGTCACTGACATGATTACCAACATTTTATGAACCAAGAGCTTCCTTTCAGCTGGAAACAGGTTGGTGTTAAAAACACCAATGGAGAAAAACTACCTGCTGTACCAGTTCCAAAAACACAGATGAAAACAATGCCAAACACTCAATAAACACAGAGTGGGGACTGTCACTTGTTTTATATTTACCTGATCATAAGTGTCACCAGCTTCCCAAAGTGCATAGACCTTTAGTTCATCTGGTGAGGCAGCAGTCTGTGGAGGAAACTGAGAACAAGAGGCTGTTAAAAATAACCAGCTATTTAATGAGTTCTGCTTAATGATTCTCTGACACTGTATCCCTGGACACCCATTATTGAAGGAAAACCCCGGCTGCCGTGGAGTAACTGCTGTAACAGCCCAACTGCTGTCCCACCCCACACTGGAAAGGGTGCCTTGGCTCTGCCAGCCCTGGGCCTGCTCAGCACCTTCTCACAGCCCTGATGATGGATCAGAAACATGGTCTGTGTCACACCTGGGACCCAGGGAGTGGGATGAGCACCCTGGCACCTCAAGGTGTGCTTTGACATGCCCGGGTTTGACTGATGGCTCTGGTCAGGGTGTGACAACCTGCACAGGGCACTGGTGCCACATCTGTCACACACCAACCACAGCTCTGCTTTCAAGGGAACTGCTGGACATACTGGAATCCCATGAACTGTGCATGGGGACAGTTTCCCACTGGTGGAGAGTCAACCACCAGGTACCAGAACAATCCCAGGGCTTGGACCTTGATGGCAAGATATCTGTAGATTTTTCCTGTCAGCAGTGTTTGCTTCCAGACCATCCAGAACAGTACTCAGCTGAGAGCACTAAGTGCATTGCAGGGTCTTTCTGGAGGTTTTTACCTTTACAGTGGCAGGTTTTACAGGTTCAGACTCTATCCTGAAGTTATCTGCTTCACTAATCCCAAGTCAGCACTACTGACAAGTCGGTGCTTCTGCTGTATTGCCAACTCTGTTTTGGAGCAGACTACAGGACTCCAGAAGACTGAACACTGATGGACAGTGAAGCAGATACTTGTTCATTTCAGGCTCCAAAAGTGACAGTGGTTTTGTGTGTTTTGTTTTTTCCCCATGTGCCAAGCTAGAGAAACACATTAATTTTTTCTGAGGCAGAAGCCTCACACCCCTGCGGACACAAAGTGGCACAACTGCCTCCCTCCCCCGAAAAAAATAAAATACCATCCATTTGCCTTAACATTTCCCCTTGGAGCAGTGACTAATGAGCACTGCTGGAATATGCCTTCACTCCTGACATGTCTCTTCCTGTCTGTCACTAACGATTTATTCCTTGCTAACTGCCTGGACGACCTAAATCAATCATCTATGAAAAGCTAACAAGCCAGTCCCAATTGTTCCAGCATCCCTCAATCCTGGCTGCTGGTACAAACCAAACCTTTCTTCCCAGCCTCCCTCACAACAGCCAAAAGACTTGTGCATGGCAGAGTGAAAAGATCAGCATTTCCTTTCAAGCTCTGCCTCTGATCTTATTGCAAAGGGGAAGGGTTTTGTCCAGTGGGAGCTGCCTAGTGGGATTAGCAGCTTTGACTTTCAGGGTAGTCCAAATGGCTGGAATATAACAAGGTTTTACACTTGGTTTAGAGCCAGGATTCAGGTTGATTAGGCTCACAGCACCTGACATAATTCTCCTCCCATAAGGACACTTTCTTTTGAGGAATAATCTCCCTTGTAGGTTTTCAGCAGAGATAAAATCTTATACTCCAGCTTCCCTCCACGCAACAGCTGCAGCAGGAATGGCAAAGTGCAGGGCACTGGGAGCACCCAGGCACAACCTGCTGGGCTAGACAAAGTGAGTCAGCACAGCCCCCAGTGCAAACTCCTCCTGCCTCAGCCACAGGGCTGAAACACAGCTGTGTTTACCCAGCCACTCTGCGAGGAAACGGCTTCCAAACAAACACAATACTTAGTTGGGAAGAAAAACGCACAGAATCTCCTCCTCCCAGCCAGCCTTCCTCTGCAGACTGCTGCAAGCACTGCTGCCAACAGCTCCCTGCTTGCTTGCTGCTGTCACACAGCCTGGCCACGGGAGTGGGAAATGCCATCAAGGACTCTTCAGAGAGACACGCAGCCCCAACAGCCTCACTGCCTTGCCATCTGCTGGCCCTTTGCTGGTTTTGTCACCTTGATCTCCCCAGCCTCACCTTGATACAGCTCTCTGCTACCTTAAAATCCTTTTTTAAAGTATTTGCCTGTGCCCCTTCCTGCTCTAAGACCCCAGAGCAAGTGCAGGGCTCTTGGGGGATGAATTGCTGCCCAAGGTCCTAGGCCTGCCACGTTCCAATTGAACTTCTCAGGGAGGAGCCCTCGGCTCTGGGATGTGTCTCACTCAAGCACTGAGCCACTGCCAGGCAGCCTCACATTATAGCTAAACCAGATGGAAGGGGCTGACTATGCCAGAAAAAAGCTTATCAGCTGGAGTAATACTGAAGGTAAACTGTTGATGTCACCTCTCAGGGAGCCTGGCACTGGTACCAGCCTGCAGGGCTCTCTGTGAGTGCAGGGCTGCATCCCCTCGTGTCAGCCCAGCCAGGCAGGACACCCACAACAGTTACATCATTTCCTGAAGCCTCAAAAATATCCTCCAGTTTTGGACAGAACTTTGCCACTCCACGGGCCATGGGGAGGGAGCCACAGCAGGAGCCAGTCACCCTCAGTCTGCAGGAACTGGGTGTAGATGAGTCCTGCCCAGACACTTCCCATGGCGCGGGAGAGCGGCTCAGCCTGCGCAGCTCCGGGCACGGGCACCAAGCTCTGCCTGCCAGGGCTCCTCTCCTCTTCTCTCTGCCTGTTCCCTCTCCTCACCCTCTCCCACGGCAGCACCAGCCCACGATTTGCTCCTTCCTGACCTGTGCTTTTCCCGAGGCTACGAAGCACAGTGAGCACAGCACCCTGCAGCATCCCCACATCCTCAGCTGCAGCTCCAGCAGCCTCTTCAGGCTCCCCACAAATGCTGTTTATCTCATACCCCGGGAGCTGTTGGTCAGCTCTGTAATAGCTCCTGCACTCCCCTGGTAAGGTTTCAATTGCCATTTTCAGCCACATGTTTTCTATAATAGGTGAACACTCAAGCCAAGAGTGTCTTCACCTCCCACAGAACATCATTTTAATTACCTCAGATCATTGATTTTTATCACCAAAGCACTTTCAATTACAGAAAACTAATGAGTAACTATGAAATCCTATGCTGAACAACCCTCCAGGCTTTCCCTGAGCCCAGGTGCCCTTGTTGAGTTCTGACAAAATTGTCCAGGGGAACAATCAAGAAACGTCAAAGTGTCTGAGCCCATACAAAGAGTAAACCCAGCCCCAGCTCCTTTGCCATTGCACAGAGCATCAGGGGGAGGCTCAGGGGCAAGGATTTACATTGCTGACAGCAGTACAGGCTCATACAGGCTCCTGCACAAGAGCTCAAGTATTGCAGTAAATTCTGAGTCAGCAGAATTGAAACTTGAAACAGTCTCCTCAACAGACATTCCAGGGACCCCTTCTGCACTTCTGCAAGTCTCCTGTGACAGGGCTTTCCACACAGAAGGAAGTTCCTGGCCACCTGTCTTCAGCAGGATTTTATTTTACTTTTTGAAAAGAGAAATTATCTCACTTTCACTCCTCCTGTGGCTTTCCAAAATCCCCAAATTTCCAGGGCAACCAAGTCCCAGTCCCAAGTACCAGAGCAGGACTGACCTCAGCTGTTTACCATCAGCATGGCAGAGGCACACATTACACCAGCTGCAGGGGAGAGCCTGGCCAGCACTGAGACAGTTCCAGGCCAGCACCACCTCAGGACTTGGAAGCTGCCAGGAGAGGAAGCAGAAAGCACCACAATTGCTGCTCTCCCTAGTGACACTTCCAGTCTGTTACTCTGTTCCCAGGTGCCACAACACGTACTTTGCACACGACTGAACACGTTCCTGCTGCCCCCCAGCAGCTCCCATGCTCCAGGCTCTCCCAGCCCTCTTGCTTCCTCCTCTTTTGAGCAGTTCACACGTTCCTTTTCCTCTCTCCCCAAAGGCAGCTGCTCCCAAGCTCCTTCTGGTTGTAACCCAATCAGCAGTTCCAGACGTCTTGTAAAATTAATTTCCTTTTAGGCTCTTTCCCATGATGCCAGATTCCCTTTCCTCTCCTCAGCAATCCCGTCTCCCAGCCCTGCTCTGTCTCACGCAATCTCACACGTCATTTCCATACAGACAAAGAAACAGACACCTCTGCACAGTCTAGGAGGAAACAGAGTGGCCAAGGAAACCTGCTGCAGATGAGATTTGTCATTCCCAGAGGCTCTGCTGGGTGTGCTCAGCTGCTCCCAGGCAGTCAATGTCACCTTTCCTCTCCCAGCTGGGTCCCTGTCCCCGAGGGAAGGAGCTTGTGCAATTCCAGGAGAGCTGATGGGAATCTGGGACTGCCTTAGCAAGTCACTGTGGCCCAGCACCTCGGATGTGGAAACAGAGCCCCAAGGACAACAGGGCAAAGAGGGCAGAGTGCAGGGCCTGCCAGAAGCAGGACCCCAGACAGAATTCCAGCAGCTTCAGCATGTCCAATTCTGGACAGTTACTTGGAGCACATCTGTCCTTCTGGTCCATCAGCACAGGACACAAATATTTCACAGCTCAGATGTTTAACAGCCCCTCCCTCCAATCCCCCTTCCCCAAAGCACACCAAGAGAAAACCATACTTACAGGCACCAAAATCTGTTTGCAGCCAGTGTCCAACACCATGTCCTGTAACATTTTGTCCGAAATGCCACTGAACAGGGTATGTCCTGGAGGCAGGCTGGCTAAGTGAAGGTTAAATAACCGTTTAAGCTCACTCAGGGTGAGTACAAATTGTTTCTTAAACGTCGAGGACACAAAGGCCTTCAGTTCCTGGGCGACCCTGTCGATGCAGCCCCCGGGCAGGTGGCCATTGACAGGGTCTGTGGGGCCCTGGGCCGGGTGCAGGCCATTGACCAGGCCGTTGTTGAGGCCCTCGAGGGCCGAGGTGTCCATGGGCTCCTCCGCGCTCACGGGCTCCTCCTTAACGCGGACGGTGGGAACCTCTGTCCCGGCCGAGGGGGTGTCTGATTTCATCTCTGCCTTCTGCTTCTGGAACTCCTTCTCCAGCTGCCCATAGTTCTGCTTGACTTTTGCTTTAGCCATGTTGACCCTTTGCTCCCCAGAAACCAGCAGCGGATGAGCTGGTAAGAGACAAAAGGTACCATAAATCTCAGCAGGGCTCACAGTGAAACAGAACCAGGAAACATCACCTGCTTACGAAACCTAAGGCATAAACCCAGTCTGTTGATTAGATTTTACATTAGTTTTGGGGGGGTTTTGCTGTTTTTTTGAGGGCAGTGTGTGTTTGTTTTTCTAAAGCCAAATGCTTGGGGAAGGGTGTTCCAGTCAAGGAATCCACAGCAAAGGCACAGTGTGTTTGTTCAATCACCAGGGCCTTTTCCACAATTCAGGAAACCAGGATACACACTGCTTACACATCTCTGCTTGTGACCCAAATACTTCTTTGTCACACAACTCTTCTTTTTGTCTTTTGGATTCTCCTGTGGAGAAAGTGCAGCCCCTGACAGAGGCAGCACCAGGACATCACCAGGTACAGGGAGGAGTGTGAAAGGTTAGCAGTGAACCCGAACATGCAGCATGAGCTGCACAACACGAGAGGCTGAGACTCTGCTTAGAATTATAACCCAGGAATGGGGAGAAAGGAACAGGAGTTGTTTCCCATGTAATCCTGTGCCTCTTCCCTCTCCACATCCAGCCATCCAAAGGTGAAAGGAAGGGGTGTGTTGGCAGCAGAGGAATCCAGTCCTTGCCAAAGCAAGGAGTGCAGTGTTTAAGGCAAAGGCATGCCCAGCACACATGCTGTTATCTTCTCTGCTCTCTAATCCTCTCCAAATAACCCAGCACCTAATCCTTCTGAGCAGATCAGACACAGGGTATTGAAATGGATTCATGTGCTCCTTTGCCAGTCCTGCTTACACTCCTCAACTGCTCCAGTATCTGGCACTGAGCCAAATGTCACGTTAAAACTCTGGAATCTCAAGTTTTCCCAATCTTTTAGGATTTTGGAGCAGCTACTTTAATAGTCTCACTGACATCCATAGTGGAGAAGGATGTCAAAAAGAGACAGCTTCACACCTCCTTACAGCCTGCTGCCCTTACATTCTCCAGTAACTGCTGTGCTCTCAACTACACCAGAGAGCCCAGTACAGATCAGGGAAGTAAAAAATCACCTCGTTCACATTAGGCTGCCTTAACACTGCACTGAGAGGTGAGAATTACTTGTGCACTGACTGATCCTGGCTGTCGTCCCTGCTTCCACCCCACAAGCTGCCTTAAATGAGCAAGTGGATAAGAGAAGCAGCTGACTTTACAGAGTCAAACAGTGAGTCCCCAGGGCCACAGGCTCCTCTCTGCTCTGCTCCAAGGATGCTATAGCACCTGCTGTCACCCCAACATCAATGACATTAAGTACAGACCAAGATCTGTCTTAAATATCCCAGAGGAAATAGTAAGAAACAAGACCAGTGTCCACCACATTCAAAACCAGGGAGAAACTCTGAAACATCACTCAGGAACGTGGATGGGTGAATGATACATGCAAGTGCTTCAACATGATCCAAGCACAATTCCATTTACCTGATTGTGCCTCTTGTTTCTTTGGTGTCAAGTGCTCCTTTAAGAGATTATAGACCTTTTCTAACCTGAAAGACAAGGACACAATATTCCAGGACAGTTTCAATTATGTCTGTAGTCAGCTTTAGCCATTAGCTAGAACATTCCATCTCTCCAGGGAGCCAAGAACCAGGAATGACTTGAGCAATGCAGTAACACCCCCCCACACACACCACTGCCTGGGGACTGGGAGGGAGAAACTTGGAGGGAATACAGATCAGATCGTCTATCAGTGCCTACAGAACCTTTGTCCTGAAGAGTTCTTTGCTTTTAGCTTATTCCCCAAAATACAGTAAACTATTTACTTGGCCTGAATGCCCATCCACAGCATCTGCTGCCTCTGAACTATATCTGGATGCTTCTTAACGAAATCTTCATCATAAGGGAGCATGAACTCCCAACCTTTGTTTATTCTTGCCACAGACATGTGCTCTAGGAAGTCTTTCACATCTTCTGGGCAAAGCTAAAGGAAAAAGAAAAAGCATAAATAATGTAGAAATCAGTTTACACAGGACAGATGCAGCAATGAGCACGAGACAGGAGAGCTGGGCTGATTTGGTGTAAATGGGGCACCTCCATGGGCACACACCCAGCTAAGTCAGAGACACTCATCCTGCTCTGCAGCACCAACACTTTCACACACTGTTAAAAGCCCAGGACTTCAGAGAGCAGTGGGGATTAATCACCCCAGAGTCAAATAGCTCAAGGCATGTTTTATGAAGAAAAGGGAGTTTCCAAACTGAGATGAAAAGGCTCTATAGGGAAGAGAAGCATATTCTACAGTGTTATTCTTATTTTAGAGCTGCAGGCCAGACATGCTGCACCTACACATGCCCAGCTTTTATGCAGCACTGGTTCTTACATTCCAAAAATAGATGGTCTGTGCTTAAACTGACTTGTGTTTTATCATTTCAGTGCATTTTAAAGAATTTGGATTTTGTCCTTTTGACTTAAATGTTTCTCATTCATTTGCCACTTTTAACGGAATGTTCAGGTGCCTGTGTTGCTTTAAAGCTTTTACTCAACTGGCAAATGCCAACAGAAGAGGTGCTCTGAACACACCCAAAGCAGAGCAGCCACTGTGGGCTGTGTAAGCACCTCCAGTCAGCTCAATTCAAACTGTGCCCAGCTTTCCACTAAAACACAGCAGAGCTCATGATGCATTCCAGCAGCTCAGCTACAAGGCCAGTCTTGGAGTTGTGGAAACTGTGGGAGCTGCTCAGAATGTTTTTTTTTCTAGAAACAGTATTATCTACACCTGTTCCAAATGGAGAGCAAAGCAGGCACTGTGGCAGGACAGGCTTGCAGCAGCATCCACTTTCTACACCCACACAATGCCCAGCATTCAGCCAACTTATCACCACCTTCAGATTTAGGAAAAAAAGGAATTCACTCACTTTTGTAACTGCTGCTACTTCCTTTCTCACAACCCAGCGGTCCTGGGTGAACTTCCACATCTAGGAAGGGAACAAAAGAGGAAAACCTAATACCTGCATGTAGCAGTGGCTTTACTGAAGTTGTAGCCATGACCCTGTTCAACGATGTTACCACAAAAATAGAAGCCCCATTCCTTTCAAGAATGTAGAAGTAAGTGACTCTCAGCCAGGAAGAAGAAAAACATTTTCTGGCTCCTTCTGTCTTCAAATGGCCATGAACACAGGACCAAAAGCTTTGAGAGTCCATGGTGTGCCTTGGCAAGCCTATGACTACAAAAGCTATGAGGAATCTCTTCAACTCAAACTTCATTGAGCTTCAAAACAAAAACCCCAACAAAACCACTGCAGTGATTCTGGGACCCCAGAAGTCACCTGAGGCTCAGCTTCTCACATATCTCATCATCAGCCTAGAGAAACTCTCCATGCCCTTACACAGGGGCCTGTGGAGGCTGATGACTCTTGCCCTTCAGCAGCACAGAGCCCCTACAAAGAGCCTGTTCCCTTCTTCTGCCCCCATCACAGTCACTTACAGTTATGCCACGATGTCCTGTCACTCACACTCTTGTCCCCAGGTAGGGGACAGCTCTGCACAGCAGCTCCTGAGGTCCAAATCCTGAGAGGCAGCTGCTGAGGGCAGGCTGACAGGACTTGGGCAGAACAGTGCCTGAACATGACCTTTCATTCTTCCTGTCTCCACTTAAATAGGCTACAGCCTCTTTTAGTCTGTGTGTATTAATAATGTCATTAAGAATCCAAAATCTCATTACTGACAATTTCTTCCTGCCCTACAATGTCATCCATGCTTCCTTCTCTCCCATTCAGCTCCTCTCTGCCCACAAACACACAAACCCACCCCACTCACTTTAGGGCACAGGGCATTTCTGTTTTAAAGCAGAAGAAGTCCGTAAGTGGCTTTTGGACTTATTTACTTCACACAAATAAATCCAGAGAAATAGAGTTCACTTTTTAAGCTAGAACACATTTTCTCCACAGATGCAATGCAGCATTACATACTATTTCTGAGTCTCAAAACTAGACATTTCTCTTTGAAAGCCAGAAATATTGATCCTTTCTATTTTCTAACATTTTAACTTTTTCCTTGCTGTAGTACTAATCAGCAAATTATTTGCCTTTAATATCAACACAGATCAATTTCTCATGGAAGGTATATTTGACATAATTCAAATGAAAAGAATGTATCTTTTCATCCCACTTGTTAAAACAGTATCCCTTACTTAACTGAGCATAGTAATTCTGGTCCCTGAACGTTATGCATGAGGTGTCACCTAATCTGCTGTGTCCTCAACACTTATGTCACTGGGGCACACCTGAATCCAGGTCTCCATATGGCAGTGTCTTGGGCAGGCAGCAAGAGACAATGAAAAGTCAGTTTCAATCACCATCAGTTTGATCTTACAGTAGTACTGTAAGAGCCTTAAAGTCTCCTTGCACAGCATTCTCCTGTTCAGAGCTAAACCTCCTGAACCAACTCTGCAAAACCAGTCAGGTCTAAGTGAAACAAATGAGAGCTGTGCACTCATCAGATTTGCTCTGGTGGGGCGGAAGCCATAAACTGATTATGAACTTAGGAACCACTTAGGAACTTAATTCTTTCCATAGTTAGTGAAAATAAACACAATGCAGAGGTTGTTCCTTTTTGCTGTGCTTATGTGTGTGTTTACAAGACCCGTATTCATTTCAACTTCCATGTGCAGCTACTGCTCACAAAAGGTGCCTGGGAACAAAGTCCTTTCACTGATTAGCAGCCCCAGGGAATAAAGTCCTTTTTAAAGATCAACAGTGCATGCTCAGGGAGCACAAGGCTTACCCACACTGCCCTCCTGAGCCCTCAGTCCTGAGCCCATGGAAATGGAGCTGGAGAAACAAGCACTTTATTATCCAGTCCTGGCTGTTCTGCAAGCCCCACATTGTGGGGGCAATGTGATAGTGTCTCTACAGCATGTGCTAGAAAGGGATGAATGCTGCTAATGACAGATGATCTGAACCTGCCAGCCAGACACAATGTCAGCCTACAGCAACACTCCCACACAGGCTTGTAACAACACCTTCGGGATTAGAGCACAAACAACTTCCTCGGAGGAAACATCTCACTGCAGTAGAGCACAAGAGTTTTGCAATGCTGTGGCCTCCCAGGTAAGCTTCACCTGTGTTTTCCTTTAAGAGCTACCAACACTTTTATACTTACAACAAAGTCTCTCCCTCTACAGAGCACTTCTGCAGGAACTCCACTGTGGGGACTAGAAGTATCCTTCGGGTAGAGGACATCACTGTTAATTAAAAAGGAAGGGAAATTAGTTACTAGATACTCCAGAAAAGTGGCATTAGTGAAGATTAACATAACAAACATGCCCTCCCTGTTCTGCAGTTAAATTATACCTTCATCCAAAGCGTGGTTTTCATTAAAGGCATTAATATTGGTGTAATTACACCACTGCAATTACACTAGTGCAGAAAGGCTTAGACCAGCAAAGCACAGCCTTGTGGCAAGCAGGTGTGTGCAACACAGCTACAAGCTCTGCTTTGTTCTTGCAAAGCCTACCCTCCCTTGGATCCGTGTAAACAACACCAGAATGATCCTAAGAAGTGCTTAGGCTAAGCTGGTATGCAGCCTTGAAGGCAGCATTTAGCCAAAAAGCTGATGTATGGGCAAGAGAGTTTTTTATTTCCTTCCCAGCAATCAAAGGTTTAACAGAGCAATATTACCAAATGTCATACTCAAACCAACAGCCCCAAGACCAACATTACTCTTTGTCCTTGTCTGCTTGCAGGGCCAGCTGAGGACATGTGTTACCAGGCTCTCCAAAGCCCCACAGCAACTCAGGTTCATGATCTTGATCCTACCCAGGCCAAAGAAATGGGTCCCCACTCTGTTCAAAGCTCTCATGTGTGCCCAAACACCACATGCAGTACAGATCCACACATCCTCCTCATACTAGCAGCAAAGAATCAGTTATAACCTAAGAACAATCTAAATGCTAATATACTGTCTTTTAACTTGCTTCCAGCTTCCTCCTGTACCAGCTGGAGGGACAGCAGGGTTGCTGCAGAAGCTGGTCACGTTACTAACACAGGCCTGTACCACAAGAGCTGAAACATCCTGCTGGCACACTTGGACTGGTAGCTGATGCCATTCATCCTAACACAGCTATTCCAGAGATTGTAATTCTCTGCATGCAGGGCTCCACCCAGGTAAAAAAAATCCTACTGCATTTTAGACTTCAATTCCCAATAGGATGCTCTATCCTATTAAACAGGAAGAGATACAGATTCCAATTCATGTGGTACACTCAGGACCCCCACACCTGGTTTATTAAGCAAGTAATGCTTTCTAGAGGGTAATTTTCAGCTGACAAGAGCAGCATCCACTGATGAACAGCAAGAGGACAGCACAGAGATCCTTACAGGACCGAATTTTGCTAAGAAATACTATAGCTGACATTGGCTTAATTTTCTGTGTTTCTATTTGATGCTAATCTCTGGAAGAAGATCTCTCACAAAAGACTGTGAGCGCAGACAACATCAAAAACCTGTCATAACTCAGATTACATCACTGCTCAGCCATAACCCCACTTGGGACCGCTACTAAGGCATTATCCTTCCACAGCAACGCTCTGGATATGGAACAGCTGGCTGCACTAAGGCGGAGACAACGCGACACGGAAGGTTTGCAGAGCTGCGAGCGCGGGCGCTTGGGGCGGCGCGGACGGGCACGCCGAGCCCGCGGGGCCGGGGACAAAGGCGGGCCCTACCTCTTCACCACCCAGTTGCCCTGGACCAGCAGCGCCACCTGCTGCACGCAGCGCAGCACTGCCGTGGGGTCCGTGCCCGAGCCCAGCAGACTCATCAGGTTGGCGAACGGCATCACCTTCACTGCAAGGCAAACACAGCGTCAGGCAGGCAGCACTCACACACCCGGGAACGGGGATTTAGGGTGGGCACGGGCGAAGATGTGTCTTGGGAGGAGAAATAAAGTCTCGGTTTTACTCAGTCTCCCCCTGTGCTATAGGCATTGTCTGTTCTGAAAGTATCTGCTAGTGTTGCATTGGGGATGCCTGGCTGAACTGGTCACAAATTAATGTATTATTAATATAATAATTAAAAACCCCCCTATGTCTTTGCAGAGATACCTGACATGGCAGGACACTCCTGAGGCAGAATCCTCAGGATTTGCTCTCATCAGAGAGTAACCCTGAAGAAACAAAATAAAATTCCTAGGTGACATTCATGAAGTGTGTATCATTGAAAACTTCCCAGAAAATGCTGAAGTATAGGCTGTGCACCCCACATTCCAGGAGATATCTGCTGAAATAAGTGCATCCAGAAAGCTATCATCAAATTAGAAATTTTTCTAAGAGTAAATTGACTGCAAATACAGCAGCAGTCAGATCAGCTGTCATTGCTCTTCTTATGGAAAGGCTTGGGATTTGGATTCCTCAGAGAATCAGAGAGCCAGACAGTCTGTCTGGTGGGGTGACAGAACTGGTAATACTGGGGAAGGCACCTTATCTGAGACAACTACAAGTCACAAAGTGAAGTGCAAATGTACTACAAAAGCTACAAACCGTTCTTCATCAGGATCTTGATCTGATCAGCAAGGGGTAAAGTTCTCAGCTGGGCCATAGAAAGCACATTGCTTGGAGCCATTGGTTTGTCACTGCAGATAAACAGATTTGCAGCCCATGAAAAAGAGCATCCAGCCAATGTGGACTTTGAACATAATGTACAAACACTTACTTCTCTTCCTCTACACTTGGAGGCATCAGCATCATTAAATATTCACTAGAAGAAAAGAAAACATACTCTTCAAAATGCTTGTCTTGGGACTTGCCAGGTTTAAGTACAACAATTTCTCACTTAAGAGTAAACCTGCTTGTGTGAGTCTACAAAACAAACATCAGCCTGAAAAGACTTCTCCCTTCCACTCCCATCTCCTCAGAACTAGTGAAAGGTACTGACATTCATCTGCACAAAGAGAAAGTGTGAGGTAAATGTGACTCAGAATCCCAGCTCTGCTGTACAGCAGAGGTGTCCAAACAGAGGATCTGCATGAGGAAATATATTAAACACAGGTGCTCTGACAGCAGTCAGTGGGGTCATGTGAAACCCCACAGACAGAGAGAATCAGGCCAGCAACAAGCAAAATTCAGTCCCACCCATGCAATTACCAGTGTCTGTGAGAAAGAATCAGATCCAAAAGACTCTTCAGAACACCTATCACTGATTCACTGATGTTAATGTAAGGAAAAGCACATCCACAACTTTAACCAGAGCCAGACTCTGCCATTTCACTATTACTTGGGCCATGGCTGTCTCAGATGACAGGGAAGCACTGACTGTATTGTGGAAGGCTCCTGTAGAGCTGCAGTCACCATGAAACAGACACCAACACTTTTCAAATAGCTTCAGTTGTCCCCACAAATCACAAAGGGAAGTTTTGTAAGATTTGCTAACAATAGAAGTTATTTGCTTTAGAGTATTAATTTATATCAACCACAAGAAGATTTTGTTTTAATTTTCCTTTGCAGTATTCACAGTCCAAATAATGTAGGGTTGTGATAATGTATGAGAAGCTACAACCCTGAGTAAAAACAAGAGATTTTAATCTCAAGGGTATAGGGAAACAAAGAAAGCAACCTCAATGAGATGAAAGCTAGTTTGTTTCTGTATTTTTTAAATAATTCAACTTTTATCATGAATAGGATTTTCAAAGAGCAGGTTTTTAAAGAATATACCTGCTTATTACTCTGAAAACAATTCCAACTAATTAATGCCATTTCTGTAGGAAACCACCAAACCATTACCTGGGAGATTTAATTAATTCTGTGTTTTCAGCAAGGCCATGACCTTGACTAAATAAATACTGGCGCTCATGTTCAGAACGGCTGTCCTGGAGACAGGGAAAAAACAGGAGTCATTATCACGTGCTGAAGATATACAAAATTCCAGAGAGCTGGATTTCTCATTCCAAACTATGACCACCCTGTCATCACTGCACCACTCAAGTGCTCCACCTCACTAACTGATGCTCTGCTTTCACTTCCTTGTATGATGCTCATGTGATGAGGGAACAGTTCCCTTGCTATGCCTTTGAAACCTCCTCATGCAAACAGGATGTCTCACACCTGACTGAATGGGTTTCCCCCATGTTTTGTCTTTCACAAAGTCCAGTTCATAATCCAAGACCCAAGTGATTCTTACACTCAGACCCTCCTTTACATTTCTCCAGCTCTCAGTTTTACAGTGTGAGGACCCCAAAGCATTACCCAGCAGAGGAGATACAGAGCACTGCAGGGTCTGTTCCAGCCTACAGACCTCCTCTTCTTCCTTATCTTTTGATGAGTCCCTGATTCCCGTGGGCCCAGATTAAAAAACAGTTCTGGACTTGGCTGAGCCTTCAGACCCAAGCAGCCTCCTCAGCAGCCAGCACACACCTACCTTCAAGCCATAATAATGTAAGTGAACCCAGTGCTCTTCTGCTTGTCTCTTCTGCAGGAACTCATAGGACTGAACACGTCGCTGCCGAGCTTGTTCAGTCTCAGGGCGCGAGAATCGGACCTACAAGATTTGGGCATCATTAAACACAGTCCTAAAACCCCTGGAAAAAACCCACCTGCATTCTTGATTTGGTGTACCAGTAACAAGGTAGGGGGCCCAGCTCCACTGAATCACCCTTGCTCTCAGTGCCATCTTTATGCCTGTGCAACAAGGGCCAGTCCACCTGGCCTCCCCCTCCCAAGCCCAGGGGCAGCAGGAGTAGCTGAGGTTTGCTGTCCTTTCATTTGGCTCTCAATTGTCAAGCTTTCTTGTGAACTGTTGCCTGAACCAGCATAAAAAGGAAAATGTGGACATACAGTAATTTGTTTGACATCATCTTCAGCTTCATCCTGGGATGAATCACCACCTGCCATAAAACACAAAAATAAATGTACTGCTGCAGTGAAAGAGCCAAAGCCAGTCTGGGGGCCCATGCAGGAAGAAAGCACACTGAGAATTCCATATCCTGCCAAACTGTGCCATGTGTGACAGCACCATACTGCTCCTGTGATAGGACACCCTGTTGCCATGACCTTTCCAGTGGCAGTGGTGACACAGTCCCCACCACCACCCTTTGTCACTACCCAGCACCTCTCATCCCTCTGCCAATCCCTCACACTGTGCCCATAAAAGCAGTTAGGTAAAAAAAAACAAAACCAGTGAAACAATCTGCGAAATGGTCTAATAGTGACTATGTTTTTAGAATAAACAGCTTCAGAACAGAATGACTCTTATCAGTCACATTTTAGAGAGAACTTGTATCTCACCTCCCTAAAGAAAACACAACTGTGGAGAATTTACCTTCATTAGCAGCTTCTCTTTCTCGGTGTTTTGCATCAGCCTTGTCCAAGTAGGTGAAGCTTGGCCTCAGCTGAAGAATTCCATGTAGTGGAGTCAAGTGAAGTTCACCTGAAAAAGAGAATTAATGTTGGTTAAAATTGATTTTCTCCACTGCACAAGGACACAACTTTTCATTATCTCCCTGTCTCTGTAAAACCACAGCTTCAATTGAGCATAAATATTTAATACAGCAAAATGTAAAAAGGGATTGAAGTGAAAAATTCATCCAGTGCTTAGTATTTTAAAGGAATATGAAGACCAAGATCTGTTATTTTGCCTTTTGTGTTGGGACCAGATCTTGTAGAGAGCCACATTCTGGTTCAGGCCTGACCCATAGTCCTGAAGAATCCTAGTAAAAATAGTCATCACTGAAAACAATCCACATATTGTTATATCAAATGACCACCAGACCAAAACTCTGTGATGGCCTGGGCTGTCAAGAGAGGGACAAAAACTGCTGAACAGGAAAAAGAGACAGACAAAATTAAATTAAGAAAGCAATATAAGTAATAATGGTAATTTCATGCTACAAATGTGTTTATTTCAGGCCACCATGAACTGTTAAGATTCTGGAGGCATCTACAAACCCAGAGTGTTCTTATATGATATTTACAATTTTGCTAGACCTATTCAAGGACTCTTGGGACACTGATAACAGAAATTCCTTTCTTTAAAGACCCATCAGTCAATTAAAACCTAGGCTGAAAAAAAATATCAAATAAGTTTTAACAGCAAAATGAGTATGTTTCACTGATGTGAGGGTTAAGCTAAAGAAACTTACCTTTTTTATAAACAGCAGCTGCATAGCGGGAAACATTACTGGCAGCTTGGGAAGAGCAGAAAGTTTGCTTGTCCATCAGCTTCCTGCAGACAGAGGAGAGCAGTGAGATTGCATTCCACAGGCAATGTGGCATGCAGGTGCCAGAGGTCTGAAAGCACCAGTTCTCAAAATGGACTCTAAGCAACTGCAGCAGATAAATATCCATCACTGCAAATCCGAATTCATGATGTACCCCAAAAAATGCAGGTTACTCCCAGGAATGCTTGCTACAGAACAGTGTCCAAAGCAGCCCCTCTAACTGTACAGCCACTGGTGGCCACAGAGATATCTGTGCTCACCCCAAAAGGAAAGAAGACAAAGAGGACACCTACGAGGAATAGGTGCTTGTCTCATCTGTACATGTGCCATCCACGTTGAGCGCGATCTGCTCTCCCTTGCTGCGACAGTAGTTAGGATTCAAAGTATCAATGGCCATTTCAAGTTCAACCTAAAGAATATCAGAGGAAAGACTGCTAATTACCATGGCACAACCCCAAACATATCAATTAAAACCCAACCCCACACTTTCTAACATTTCCACAGGTTTACAGCAAATTTAAGTACATAAGCAACATCATTCAAATCCACAGGGCAAATCTCACACACAGAGTTGAGCAGCAGATAGATGGGTTTGGTACAATGAGGTCATTTAAACAACAAGCTGGAGATCCATAAACTCCCATGTGAATGAATGGGATCAGAAAAGGCAGAGTTCTTTAGGCAGCCCTGAAATACACATTCACTTTGCTGGATACCTTCCACAACACTATCAGTCTAATTTACTTATCAGTACAGATCAGATGCACAAGCAACCTCCTTCAAGCCTCCCCATCACCGAGGAACCATTCAGAATCTCTCATAAGATGGATTTCCTTCTAGTTTGGCTACCAAGAATACAAAGTAACTCTGTCCTCTTCAGAGGCAAAGGCCTGGATTCTGCTAATTGGAGACTGCAGCACTGATCTCAGTTACTCCTGACTTTCACTTGTCAGAGCACTGCAACAAGTTCCACACCTTTACTTACAAGAACTCTTCCCCCTCACGTCAACTTTAAATTTCAGACAAATGTCCAAAAACAAGCATTCTCCTGCATAATATTTCTATTTATATACTATGAGAATGCAGTACATACTAATCTTCAGGGTGTGTCAAAACTTGTGTAGCACAGCTACCGTCTTGTTTTTTTCTTTCCCTTTATGTTATTCACAAACTGAACTAGTTTCAAGTCCCTGGATGAGACAGCATATTTACAAAGGTCTGCACAGGGCTTACAGTGCAAATGTTTGCTGAATTTAATAAAAGACTTCCTGAACACAGTATGCATCCCAACTCCAAAGTTCACAGAAGCACTTCCCTTAATCATTTCCCAGAACCAAATTCTAGTACCACAGACATCTACTGCTGCTGTTTTTAAATAATTGCCAGAGTTCTGGGATACATTTGCAAGCAAGTGCATTGACTCTGGCTTTGGCTATACTTTACCTGTACTGCCCCAGTGATTTCAAAAGGACTCCTGATGATTCACTGCCAAGCAAGAGAGAAATCAAGACTTGCACTGACACTGAAAGACAGAGGATGGCTCCAAGGCTCAATCCTTCTTCAACCCTTCTCTGAATACTGCAAATTTCAATCAAGCTCTATTCACACGAGCATCCAGACTGAATTAGCATCAGTAACTACGTTTTCCTGAGTGATTCTGTTTTCTATTAAAATGGTGGCTTTCCCACCATGATTTCTGAACTACTTTTATTCTAAACTCTACCTTACAGACACAATAAAAGACTTTTCATACCTTCAAGCACAGAGATCTGGTCCTGCAAGTAGCTGCATGGTTAGAACAGCTCAACAGCACCATGTGCTTTTTCCTAAGTACATTCTGCACATCATAAAAAAAACTTTTACAGACTGGACTCAAATGGTGACCAACCTTCTGCTGCTTTGGTTTTATCTTCGCTGATAAATGTGTAACATCATCGTAGGTCATGGAAGCTGGGCGAATGGGATACTGGAAAACAGATCATTTCATACACCCCTCTTCTTTTAAAGATCAAAGAATTTCACAGAAATTAACTCCATTTCCCCTGTCCCCTCACATGCAGATCCACTTGCCAGATCTCAGAGACAAGACACCAAGAAAAGAAATTAATTGACTGATTTGTGAGTCATCAGGGGATTTGGAAGCATGACCTAGAAAATCTGTTGTTTTCCTCCCAGCCCTCTGCTTTTGTCACTTCCCAACCCCCTTCCTGCCCCTCACACACCACAATAACCTGTAACACAGGAAAATAGTCCCACACATTAGTCCAACAGACAAATAAAACCTTATCCCTCAAGATTAACTCTGTAGAGTTATTGGAAGTAAAATATCTGTGGGTTTATAAAAGTAAATGTTAGCTTATACAGGTCATATGTTGCTGATCAGGAGAGCAGACCCAGGTTTACCCACACAGGTCCCTCTTCTGAGCCCTCTGGGAATGCTGGGAGGGCAGGGTGGTATCCTAGAGAAATCTCCCAGCCACAGCAGCATCCTGCTAGAGCTGCCAGGTCTCCAGCACACCCAGCCCTCACTCCTTCCTCAAACTGAGACCCAGACAGGTTCTCTATATCCAACACCTTGGCAGACTGAAGCATTAAGTTATGCTCTTTACATTTACTTTAAACAAACTATCACTGCATAAAGGTTAACTGAAATACCTGAAACAGATAGAGCTTCTCCAGTAGACTTCTGGCCAGATACACATCAATCTAAAAAGCAAAACAAACAACCCTCATCAGATGCCAACTGTAATAGAAGTATAACCCTAAAAGCTCAAATACTGACAATATTAGCTTTCCATTATGAACTCTAATATAAAACAGATTCATGACTCTCCTGTCAAAAGCTTCCTCTTTGCTGACTTTGACATGAAATTCTGCAGTTGGCCTTTTTAAAAAACAGACTTAAAAATCCCACTACAAAGAGGCAGCAGACAGTGGCTCTAGCAGTGTTTTTCCTCTCTAAGGAGACTTGGCAAACAAATGTGAAAGAGGAATTTTTTTCCTCCAAGGGTCTGAAGCAAATCTGTTATCATAATTATAGAAAGAGGAGGAAGTTCTTTCTTTGGCAGTGTGACTGCAAGGTAAATTTGTTACTGGTATTTTGGCATAAAATCTTTCTAAATTAGACAAGAGACACCCACACCCTCAGTCTGGTTCAATACTTGCATTTGGCCATCAGAACTGAAAATGCACAGATGTTTCATGAATAAGACATAAAGAAGCTGCCATTTTAGATACACTCCTGACAACTGCCACTCCTTTTCTCATGGCTTTTCACCTTCTGTGGACTTGCCCTTCCTTGGACTTCTGGTGTGCAAACTCAGACATCAAGTAACAAGACACTGTGGCTACTTCTTGGGATATAGCAGTCCTTTAAAGAAGCCCAGATTCAGAACACAACTCCTTACTTCAGCAGAAGGCATGAGCACTGTAGCTTCATGTTTAACAGATATAAACTTATCAAAGTAATTCCATTTTTATCAGCTCCCAGAGACATGCAATGGAGTCCACTGGAAGCACACAATGGTAGAAACAAATTCCCCACCTTCTCTTCTGCCACGGACAGATTACAAAGTGTGAAAAACCTGAGCTGCATCTGCCAACATGGACAAGACTGTTCTGATAAAACAGATACCATGAGCTTTATACTTGGCCCACACAACATAATTCTTTGTACAGTGCCAGCCATTGGTTATAAGGCAACCACTGATGTTGATGACACATTGTTTCAGCAATATAGGGACACTGGGAACACTGGGAACTGTAGTAATAAAAATAATAAAAAATTCTCATGCACAATCACTGCTGCCACAATGCACTTTTACCTCTTGTATAATTGGATCATCTTCTTCATTTGCCATGCTAGGATAAAACAAAGCTTTTTCTTGGCTTATTCCTTGGCACAACCTGAAAGGAAAAAGAAATGTCATATGAATCATTTCATCTGTGTCACATACCACATGCAGCCTAGAGTATTGTTCAAGTTCACTTGGTTCCTTTCAGTGATAATCTGTTTAGTCTGTATTTTGAAGGAATGTATGATTTTGCATGACCAAGTCCCTAATACTCAACAATCTTGACCAAAGGCCACAAAGTTATAGAGAAAAGTGAATGTCCCAAAACCAGATAAACTGCTGTAACCTCTGTGGAAGCCACAGTTATTAGGAAAGGCCTGAACCAGCACTCTGGGGAGGCAAAGACAGCCTCTTGCACTTGCATAAAGTGTATCTTTTATACACCCTGTAACAGTAACACACAGGTAGCAGCTGTTTTCCAGCCACAGCTGGCCCTGCAGCATCCCTGTCTGGGATATTCCCGTGGAGGAACACCCTTTGATTTCACCTCCCTGACAAGCTGCAGCCTTCTCTTCTGCCCTGCCTCGCTTCAGACTGCGCTGCTAAATGAGAGCTCCAGAACACACTCCTCAGCCTTTCCTGGAGCCCTCTGAAAGCAGCAGAACAGCAGGATTTTCTCCAGAACTACTCCAACTCCAATGAAAATAAGATTCTGATATTAACTGAGGACTGGATACTCTGGAACAAAAGTTCATTATGTTCAATCCAGTGCTGGAGTCAGTGTCGTGCCTGGTTCAGACCTCTGAATAAAAAATGATCTCTCAGCTAAAGCAACAATAGTTTTTCCCAGCTGAAATCAAACAAAAGGATTTACAAATTATTTGGGATGCCACTGCAACATGGTTAACAATGTTAAGACACTGTTAATCAGCCAACACTGGTCAAGGTAGGCATAAAAAAAAATTTCTCACAAATTGACCAAGGAAAGTTTTAGCAACAAAGATGATCAGGCAAAGAAACAAGATCTGTGTTCAGGAACTCTCCCTCACTGTCCTTACTCCTTGAGCACAGCTTGCTTCTTTGCTGGACCTCCTATGGAGGAAGAAAAAGAAAAAGAAGCAGCATCCAGGACCAGCTGGGAGCCAAGCAGCTGGGAGAGAAGGAACCAGCATCCATGCTACATCTGGGACAATGGCACTTTTTTCAAATACTCAAGCCACCAAACAATTTAGGCAGCTCAGCATATTTCAGCTGACACACAGGCTTCTCAAATATAGCATTAATGTACACACAGGTATCTAAGAAACCTTTCAGAGAGGCTGGACATTCTGGATACGAGTGTTATTAACTTCCATTCAGGCTTACACTGTTTCTGCCATTCCACCTAGAAATATGATTCCATCTTTTTCATTTACAGACTCTCTGCTACCAAAAAAGTGCTCCTCCCAGTACTGAGCTGGCATTTTCCATTTCTTTATGCACCAGCATATCCCAGGGTCTTTGTACCATACACATGTATTTGAAAATTTAAGACTTAGTATTTCAGATTCCTACCTGAACTGATTTTGTAGAAATGCAAAACACTTTCATAGCAAAAAGGCAGTACCTCAACCACAGGCTGGGCTGTGAGCAAACCCCTGAGTATGTGATATCTGGCTGATATCAGTGTTTTCTGTGATCAGGCACCCAGCTCTTCCCAGAAATACACACGAATATGTTTTAAAGGAATGAGATTTGTCAGTTCCATTTTTGCTTTCCCCGCTCACGTCCCCTGGGTGGCCCAACACCTGAGAGCTCTGCACACAGGGAACAACTGCAGTTTGCACTCAGCAAAGAGCTGACGATGGGAGGATGCCCAGGATACGTGAGGACATGTGGCAACACCCAAAAGGTGGGACCAATCCCTCCTTCCTCACACCCCTGACAGAACTGGGAACCACCCTTCCCTTCCTCACAGCCTGCATGCCAAGTATCTGCTACGCTTGTTCTCTCTCTTCTGAGAGTTATTTCACTTTTGAGAAGAGAAATTAAGATTCCCTGGACTAAGGAGGGACAGAGAAACCTAGCCTGAAGGACCTGCTCTCTGGACCCTCACTGAACACTGCTTATGCAATTATACACAAAATCTCTTTGTGAATCCACCTGTCACTACTCAGGGAAAATGCTGCGTTACAGAAACCATTTTTTTTTTCACATTCCTGTAAAGATAAATCATGACTACAGATCCTTTTACTGGAAAGTGAGACTGGCACGTCTATAAATAGGAAGCAGTGTGTCCCAGCACAACTTACAATACTCATGCAACTGGAAGAAATCCTCTGAATCAGAATGAAGGCATGCAGACACAATCCTATGTCTGATGCATACACATATATAGAGTGGTGTTAATTTCCACATTTCTCATATACATATATTTATGATACCACCAGAGTTACAGAATGGAATCAAACACTAAGAGACAGCAAACATGGTCAGCAGGTTCAAACTTCTTCTGGTAGAACTGTTTTCTTTTAAGAGGGACTTCCCATTAAGGTGCAAATCAAAGCATAATGTGAGTTACTAGTGTGAGTTATAAGCTCACAGGAGGGCAAGAGATACAAATCTTCTCATTTCACCTGCAAAGTGGCCAATGCAAGGACCAATCCATGAAACTGCTCATTAGATGCCCATAACACCATCGATTTAGTACCCACGAAGAAAAACGTTGTGGGTAAAGAACTGTAAAAATCAGTGATGATGTGACTGAATCCTGCATCTAATTCTGAGCTTAGAAGGGCATTTGAGTATTAGAGATTTGATTTTATTTTATTACCGAAGACTTAAATGTAACTGTAAGAAGGTAAATTGCCAACCTGCATATCACTTGATATGACTTTGAGTCAGACCTGCAAGAAATGCTCCAGTATTTCATTTTTACCTCAGTTTGTCAGTAATAATGGACCCCCAAAGAGCTAACACCGAAACCTGAAATATTCTTCATGTAATCATGCAGTGCCAAGGAAAGGCCAAGAATCCCTGCTGCATCAGTGCCTGAAAGAATAAATGCTGAAAGAGCAGTGTGGGAAAAGTGCCATCTCCTGAATCACTACCACAACTAACTCTGGCACCCAGACTTGTCTGAAGGGGCTCTCAGCAACCCTCTCACTCAGGGTGGCCCATGGCACACAGCTAAATGGAAGCTGCAAAACGAAGCTGAAGCACCTTCCATACATTTATGGTAATTATCATTCTGACCCAATTACTTGCTTCATTTTCTCCTCATCTGCAAGCAGCTTTGCACAGTCATCCTCTGGCAGTGAACCCAAGAGGGCTCCTCTGCACCAGGACCTCTCTCTGGAGGTGATGTCACTGATGCAAACCTTTGGGGTTTAACAGATTATGAATCGAGCATAAACCTTTCTTTACCACCTCAGCACTTGTGCAGCGCAGGCCGTGCCAGGCCTGTGCTGCCGGGGCAGGGGTCACCCCCGCCGCTGTGTGACAGTCCCGGGGCAGGGGACACTCCCGGGGCAGGTCACACTCCCGGGGCAGGGGACACTCCCGGGGCAGGTCGCGGTGCCCGTCCGTGCTCCCCGCGGACAGCGCTCCCCGCCGGACGCGCTCCGCGCTCCGGGCGCCCGCCGTCTCCTGACACAGCGGCCCGGCAGCGCAGGGCTGCGGGGAGAGGGGGCCACAGCGAGCCGCCCAGCCCGCCCTGACCGCGGGGACGAAGCGAATGCCCCCGGGCGGGACGGCCGGGCTGGGCTGCAGCCCCGCAGAGCCGGTACCAGGCAGGGGCAGCC
>VZRX01009018.1:60987-106815 GCA_013398075.1 Notiomystis cincta | reverse complement strand
GATGGGATGGGATGGGATGGGCCCACAAGGATCCTGGCTGTGCAGGGCTCCCCTGCCCAGAGCAAATGTGCAGCCCCAGCAGGTGAACAGGGCATGAAGTGGGTCCTGCAAATCATCAAAGCAGGAGCTGGTTGCATCTCCTGAGAGATGAGATGAGAATCCAGCCTTTTGCTTGATTTATTCCACTCCTTCCTCTGTGCTCCATGGCATCAAGGACTTGCTTTTTTCCCTTGTTAAGGTATTTTCTGGACCACAAAAGCCAGAAAAATGACCCAGGGAAAGAGAAACAAACAACACAAGCAGCAAACACAAACAGGAATCAGGCAGCTAATGAACCAAGCTCTGCTGAGGTTGCTGCAACTCCACAAAATATTGGCAAAAAAGTTGCCCTTCTAAAGCTGCCAGATTTAAATAAGATGCTATCTCTGGGTGGAGATTTTTTTTTTTAAACATTAGCTCTGCATCTGCCTTCAGCTGAGGGCTATAAATAGATTTATACCTCTCTCTCTCTGTGTATATGATTTTTTATATAGGTGTGAGTGCCCGGTAAGTGTCTGCATGTGCGTGTGTGTATAAAATATGCACACAGGCTGGATGGAGCCATCCATCTACCAAGTTATTGGCCTATCTCGTGCTCATTCAGCAGAGGGTTTAAAAGGAATTGCCTAAATACATAATACATGCTGGCTTTTTTTTCCTTTTTAAGAGATGAGTCAAGTCAAATGCTATGATATAAATTTTTAATACCCCTATGACCTGATTTTTTTTCCCCTCTTGTGCGAGGAAGTTAACAATATGAAATGTCTTTCTGTTGTCTCTAATCATGGGCTGATTTGATAAGCTGTAATTATTATTCATGTTCGAGATCTGCAGCTAGGGAGATGCAGAAGGTGTGGGGACCATTGGGATGTTTAGGTTTATTATTATTTATTACTGCCATGAATAAAAGAATAATGATTTCAGAGATTCTGCCAAGTAGTTCAGGCTGCAAATTTAACTCTTTTAAAAACCGTTGCAATCCATTTGCATCAATGAGAGCCTCTTTAATCAGGTTTTTTGGTTCCTTACTCCACCAGAGGGGTTGGAATGCCGGAAAAAAAAATGGAAGGAATGATTTCTGTAGGCCCTACCAAAAGGGATCATGTTTGATGTTTGACCTTGGGCATCCCCTTGCCATCTGGCTCACCTCGGCTGGACCCCTTTTGAAATCTCAGCTCATGAATAGAGATCGAGCACTGGGCACTGGTTTGGACGTAAGGGTGTGGGGATAAGTTCAACTGCACATCCTGCACATGCACAATGTGCTTGAGCTTGGAGGAGGGAAGGGAAGAGCAACTTGCAGAGAGCTTTGCTGTTTACAGACCCAGAACCAGCGTGGCACTGTCTGTGGAATAAAGCAAACGTGTCTGTGGGCTCCTGATTAATCTTTCCAGTGAGGTATAGGCTTTGGGCCTTTGACAACCATGGTGGATGGGAGAAAATACATTGCTTGTTTCTTCCTATTTCCCTCCTGGAGTCCAAATTACCTTCAGTCATAACTCTCTCTGCTGTCTCCATGAGTATAGTCTGCCCTTGAAGGAGGAATGAATACATTTAAGTAACATCACTTCAGAAAAAAAAAAAAAAAGAAAAAAAAATTTAAAAAATGATGGGTGTAGGTTCCAGGAAAAGATGCTTTCATAAAGCACCTAGTTGTAGGAGGCTCAGCCATGTGATAGCTAGAAACCCCAGGAGGAAGAGCTCTGGAGGCCAATGGCTCGAAAAACACCTGATCAGGAGTCTGGAATGTGGCTGGGCGAAGGGAGAAGGTCAGGAGCAGCTGTCCACAGCTCCCTGCTGGAACAAACTCCTGAGCACCCACCTTGGCAGGGACTGGTGTCCTTGAAGGAACCCTGGTACCCACGTCCTGCTCAGAGGTCTGTTGGTTGGTGGGAATTTTGGAGCTGGGAATAAGGGGCTGGGAGGGGCAGCGAGGCTTTAGGGAGTGGGGTTGCAGGGGGTGAGGAAAACGGCGGCATTTCAGTGCCATTTCCCCGCTCTCCGTTTCCTGGAGTCGGCTCTTCTCTGTAACGTACTCAGAGGCAAGGAATTAGTCTGAGAACACAGACCACACAGATCCCTTCCAACCCACCACAGAGAGCCCCTTATGTTGCAGCTTTACACCGCCCTGCCTTCAACCGCTTTGCGTGTTAGAGGAGCGCTGGGATTTGAGAGTGCCCGTGCCAGGGGCACGCCCAGCGAGCGGCGTGGCCCGGACCTCTCCTGGCCAGGGATGGCGAGGTCAGATTTCACATCTGCTGGCTCCCTGCTCCTCGCGCGTTCAGCTGTCCTCCCCTTCGTGCTGCTGTCGCAGCACCTTCCCCTTCCTTTCTGCTACCAGGGCAGAAGTTTGAAGACATGAGCCACAACATATGCCATTGTCTCTTCCCAGAGATGAACAAAGTATATTGTTATGCTCCAAATGCGATGGTTTTTTCCCCCGTTAAATGTTTTCTAGCTGCATAGACCAACCATCTGTTTCTTTCTCCCTTCCATCATTCAATTCTTTGCATGTTATTCAAATTAATTATCAATTAAGAACCAGAACGTCTGGATAATCAAATTACAGAATGGTAAGATGGTCAGAGTAACACAGCACCTTATTAAAAGCCTCCAGGCCGTTAACAAGACAATAAATTCCTGATCTTTTGTTCTCCAGATGAACCTTCAGCCCAATAAATGAAAACAAAGTGACACATATCTCTTCTTGGTCATTTATTTATGAACTCAGAGAAGGACTAACCCCCTTCTCATTGCAGATTTCAGATCACAATCTTCTCTTGGATGTCAAACTAACCCAGATAATAAAACGGCTCCAGTCTCCAGACATTCCCCAGAGAGATAAGAAACTTCTCTGTTATTTTTCTTTTTGTGCTAAAGGGAATCTGGCTTAAAAGGCGTGAAATTAGCTGTCCTGTAGGGCTGTGGTCTCCCCCGGGGGGGGGTCCGGTCCTGGGGGTGAAGGCAGAGCAGCAGTGCGGCTGCTGTGCCCTTGGGCAGCTGCAGGAGCAGTTGGACCGTGGCTCCCCACCCTCCGTGGAGCGGTGTTCAGAGAGCTGAGGGATAATTTATGAGGCTTGGCAGCAGGGCTGGCACGCAGGGCGAGCTGGGGGAAGGGGAGGACGGGGAGAGCTGATTGTGCTGTGTGTAATACCTGAGAGACTCTGGCTCTGGCCATCTGTACAGTCTGATGTGCCTAAACCTCTCCCGCAGAAATCCCCGTGGCTGCTCGGCCTCCCCTGGCAGGTTGAACCACGTCGCGAAGGGGGCGGCTCATCCTTGGCCAGGAATGCAGAGATTACCCAGAATTTAGGCATGGAAAGCCCTGGGAGAACCACGTTGTCTGGTCACGAGTCCCAGGCTACGAAGCCCGCCTACCCCTCTCCTGGTGACCTGGCTGCCACCCCCAGTCATTGGGTACCTCTGGTTTTCAGCTGCAGTTTCACTCGAGGGTGGATTTGTGACTGTGCCAAGAGCACAGATGCCCCATCAGCCCCCTTTCCTCTGCAGGAGCATCCTCAGGGGGCTGCGGTCTTGCTTAGTTGGCTCCCTGGGGTTGCAGCAGCCAAAAGTTGTGTCATTAACACCAGTGGGACCACACAGTTCCTGATGTGACAATCCGTTTGCCTCGACACCATCCCCATCCCTTCTACCCCCTCCTCCAAAGCCCCTCCCAGCCCCTCCGAGCGCCGTGGCCGCCTGCAGAGCATCCTCCCCACGTTGTCCTCATGCAGTCGCACGTAGAGAGGCGGCACATTTCCATGTCAGACCAAACCCCACGGTCCAAGCTGCTCGCGCCGCGCCTCCAGGGAGGGATGCAAATCACGGCACCGAAAACATATTCCGAGTGGCACGCAAGATCTGTGCCCGCTTTGCCCATTGTGTCAGGAAAACAGAAATGCTTGTCAAAATACCAGCTCGAGTCAGAGCTCGCGGCTTCTGGAGGAATAAAAGAACCACGTTGGCAAGCACAGGACTAGACAGGCAGATGTCCTCCTCTCCACCCACTAGAATTTTATTGGCAATTGAGTTAACAACCTCTTTGCATATGAAAGTAGCGGAGAGGCGCTGCTGCGGCCTCACTGGCAGGAGACTTGGCTGCAAAACCAGTGAGACATTTGACAAGGAAGCAATATGTTAGCAACATCCCTCCATCCGTGTTATTGGGGCCAAATTGCCACGGCACTTGCAGCCATGTGGAGGCATTAGATGCAAAGTGTTAGACGCCCTGCCATTCTTCCCCGTCATTTTCTCCTTTCTCTTTTCCCTTTTTTTCAGAGCAGCCTGGTCCTGACACTTCTCTTTGAGTGGCTCCGGAGCCAATCCTGCCTAGTGCTGCTGTATATCCTTGGAAAATAGGCTGCCAGGTGCTGAACACCCACATTTTGAAGTCATGGCTCATGGTAATAAATGGTTCTATGATTTTTTTTTCTTTGTTTGGTTTCTCTTTGGTTTCGTTTTTGTCCTTTTTTTCCTCTCCCCCCCCCTTTTTTTTTTCCTGTCATAGCAATTGCATTTCCAAGTTTTCCTTTAAGAGGTCGCATTTCCAAGCTGATGAATGGGAGGCATAGACAGACTGGCAAATCTCCTCCCCACACTGAACACTTAGAATTTGTACCCCACAGCAGTAGTGCCCATGCTCTTTAGGTTTGCAGGCTCCCAGTGGAAAAGCAGGCTTCCCTGAGCTTTGTGAATCCCTGGTGAAAAGTGCCACCACAATTCCACATTCTCCCAGGTCTGTGCAGTACTCAGCAGAGGACAGAGGTATTTAGGTATTTGCTGCTGTGTTTGTCTCGTGTTGTCATGGACATTTCCAGCCTGGGATCCAGGGGCACAGGACCAGGCATGCACAGCACGATCCTCCTTTTTCCTGCTGGCACTGCCTGGAATCCTGTCACCCCTTAGCAAGGGGACATCGAGTTGCTCACCTGAGGCCTCACATCTGGCCTATAGTGTTGTGTCCACAGTGTCCAAATGTTGATTGTTTAAAAAGCGTTTTTGGAAGCTATATTTCAGCTCCAAAGTCACATTGGTGGTTTTCAAAATGGCACCTTCCCACTATCCCAGCGTTTTGGAGAAGTTGTGCTAAGAGAAGCTCACTGTCACTCCGCCAAGGGGCCTAAACAGTGAACAACCAAATTCTGGGAACACCAAAAGGAGCAAGTCTGGTCTAGGAAAAGGATCACCCAGCTCTGGTGCCTCCTGTTATGGCCTTACTAGTCTGCCATGCTGCCTCTCCCAGCATGGAACACATACAACACTAAGTCTCTGACTTCCCATGAGCAGGCAAACCTCAGACAAGTAAGGGAACCTCATTTTCCACTTCCCAACCCTCCATCACAAATCTGCACACCTCCTCATGGCCTGCATTCAACTCTCCCAGCAGTTTCTGGCAAGAGGATGGCAGCTCTTGGAGCACTCACCATTGCTATGCCCAATCATGACACCAGAAAAAAGCATTTTGCCCTTTGCTCTGTGTGAGTTTCTCTGTGTTTGATTTTTTTTTGCATGACAATTTATTCCAAGGACCAAAGGCTCAAGTGTCTCCTGGTAATTCCTTCTGGCCAGGGAATAGGCATCTGCTCCCTCTGATTGCGGGTCGCTCCTCTCATGCAACGCTCCATTGAGAAACGAGGCTGAGCTGGTTTTGTTCACCTGAGAAAACCAGCAAGCAGCAGAAAGAGAGATAATGACCTGCCTTTAAAATGAACAGTGTAACAGGCCTTTCATTGTGAGCGATTCTCATGTCAAGAAGAGTCAACTATGGCATTCTAATGAGCGTTAATTGCTCGTTAGTGGTTAGGTTGATACATTTTTGGGTGGAAGGGGATGGAGATACTTGAAGGGAAAAAGGTGGAAGGGTGGGAAGATTAAAGGTGTGGAAAGAGAAGGGTGAATATGGTGTGATTGGAGCACCAAAAGAGATCATTCCACCTAAAACAAAGCACCTGATTATCAGCAAGCTCTGTGGGGAGCGTTGCTTGAGAACAGCTTTGAGCAAACATCTGCTGCCTTCAGAACGCTCTGAGGTGACACAGCAAAGTCCTCTGGCTTTTGGGGGATGGAAACTTGAAGAATCATCACCTGCCCTGGAAAATCATCCCACTCTGATGTGTTTCCTAGGCAGGGCCTTTTCTCTCCTGATTTTGGGCTTTCACCTCTGCAAACCATCCCCCAGTGGCTTCCAATGCCAAACATCCCCCCCTGGAAAAGCACATGACAGGCTTGCTGTGTCAAATCAGTGGGATAGCTCCCGGGGAAACAATTCCCTCCATGACATTTGTAAAGGGAAATTCTGCCTGGAAGGAAGCGCAGGCAGGGCGAGCTCCTGCACGGCCCCCAGAGCAACGAGCCGCTCGAATCGCCTGATGCGGTGGGCAGGCCCATCCAGGCCGTCTCAGGCGGGGGGAAAAGGCATCTCTGGATAACCCTCTTTTGTTTTAAATGCGCTTTGCTTCTTCTTCTCATGCAGAACTATGGCTGTGATGGGCTCCAAGCAGAGCATGGGCGAGCTCTGTCCCCTTTCCTCTGGATCCTGGAGGCACTGTCGCTCCTGCCTCCTCCCCTCCACAGCCGCACTTCTTGCCGAGCGGGTGGGGAATGCGCTCCGATCTGGAGCACGCACCTGAGAGCAAGCCAGCACGCTTGGGAGGCTGCTCAGAAGCTTCCTGAGTGCTTCCCTCTCCTTCCTGATCAACGTTTGAGGCTCCATCTCCCTGTCCCAGACAAGATTTAAGAGGTAGAACAGGCCAGGCCTGCACTGGTCTGTCCCGTGTACAGAGTTGCTGTGGGGGTTTGGGGACAAGGGATGGAGGAACAGGACCAGGGAATGGCTTCCCACTGCCAGAGGGCAGGGAGAGATGGGATATTGGGGAGGAATTGTTCCCTGTTAGGGTGGGGAGGCCCCGGCACAGGGTGCCCAGAGAAGCTGTGGCTGCCCCTGGATCCCTGAAGTGTCCAAGGCCAGGCTGGACAGGGCTTGGGATCACCCTGGGATAGTGGAAGGTGTCCCTGCCCATGGCAGGGGGGGGAATGGGATGGGCTTTGAGGTCCCTTCCAACCCAACCCATTCCACAATTCTTTTGTTCAAGGCCAGGTTAGACGGGGCTTGGAGCAGCCTGGGACAGTGCAAGGTGTCCCTGGCTGTTGCAGAAGGGTGGAATGAGATGGGCTTTCATGTCCCTTCCAACCCAAACCATTCCATGAGTCTTTTGTTTGAGGCCAGGCTGGACAGGGCTTGGAGCAGCCTGGGATAGTGGAAGGTGTCCCTGCCTGGGCAGGGGCTGGCACAGGATGGTCTTTAAGGTCCCTTCCAACCCAAACCATTGTGTGATTCAATGACTCAGCCTCCACCGATGCTTTTAGTCCCCAGGCTGTGTTAAGGCTGAAGCAAACTCTGGCTTGTGAAGTCAGCTGTGCACGTCCTGCGTCAGGCTGTGCCATCCCAGCTCTGGGGCAGTGTAATAGATTCTGGAGAGGCAGGTAATAGATTCTCTCTGGTGAAAAAGCCAGCACGGATAAAGCATTAAATGCTCGGCTGGGGAGCCCCGGCCACGGCGGCTGTCGTGCATTTTTACTCAGAGGAGCACGTGTCCCCCTGCAGTGGAGAGGTGCTGCCCTGCACCCACAGCCATGGGATCTCCCCATGGAAGCACAGGCACCCCGGGGCATCTCCAGGCTGCAGAGCTGCCACTGCCTCTCATCCCAGGGGCCATATCTTCTGCTGCTTTGATCTCCCTCTGACCTTTGCTGTTGCAGCTGGGAAAGCTGATCCTATCAATTTTACATGGATTGTGATTTTCTGTAGATTGCCCTGAAACCTGCTAATTGTGCACACAGCTATTTTTAGCATCCTGGAGTGGGAGTCAGAGGTTTTTGATGGCGTGAGAGGTTATCTGCACACCCAGCCACGGAGCTGACACTTTAGTATTTTCTTTAAAGTGACGGCAAGAGGCATTTCAAAGTAGACATTTTCTGCTTGCTTTGAAAGGCCTCTGAAATTTCCCACCTCCCTTCAAAAGGAAAGACCTCATTTGCTGCTGACCTTCTGGAATTTCTTGCTGTGTGTTTGGGGGTGTGGGGGCTGAAGGATAATTTGGGATCAAACCTGCTCCTGGCTGGGGTTCAAGACACCACGCATTTGGTCCCTCTCCGCATCATGAGCAGAGAGGAAAAGGTGTCAGGTCTGAAAAGGGAGGTTTAGCGGCTGCTGTGTGACCAGTGCCAGCCTCCTGCATCCCCACCCTGGCCTTGGGACATCTGTGTCTGCAGCAGGTGGGAAAGCAGTGGGGATCAGTGGAGAGAGCACCAAATGGGATGCTTGTGCAGCCTCGGTTAATTTGGTTGCACAGCGGTGGCCTCACCATCTCTGCCAGCTCCCGGCAGTGTGGCTGGAATGCAGGTGCTAAACAAACCAGCTAAAGCTGCCTCTTCTGCTAAAAAAAAGTAATTTGTGCCCCTGCATTTGTTCCTTGCGTGCCCCATGTGGGGTCTGTGTGTCTCCTTGCCTTTGCTGGGAGGGGAAGTCAGTGATTTTAGCTGCCTGGAAAAATAAAAATCAGGGTTTATTGGAACTATTGCTGCAGGATTCTGCACCTCCCCACTCTGGCCCCGGGTGCCTCTGAGCTATTTGTTCCTTTCCTGGCTCTTTTTCTGCCTCTCCTGCTGGTGAAATTCAAAAGGAGCATCATCACCTGACTGATTCAGTGTAGCCCCAGAATGTGGGGTGTCAGTGAATGTCGTTCCCATCAAGCCGAGCCCGCTCGTCCCCAGCCCCAGCTGCTGCTGCTGCTGCTGCTGCAACCCAAGTGCAGGGCAGGATCAGCTCCTGCCTCATCAGGGATGCAGCCCACTGACTCCTTCAGTGAAAAGAGAGATTCCCCCCCCCCCCNCCCCCCCCCCCCCGTGCATTGTATTAAGTGCTTGCTCGCAACAGCCTGGAGCAGTCATTGAGAATATTTTAAGAGTGTCTTTCATGCTGTCTGAAATACCTGGCAATGCACAAAGGCCGAAAGTGGGAGTAATTGACTGCAGGATTATTCTCTGCCGCCTGAAATAAAAGTACAGTGTCTGTGAGTGTGACACGGAGTCAGAGCCACACCGAGAGGTTTGTGGAGGCTTTTGGTGTAATTAGGCACAATTATCCCGGTGCCATGACGCTCTTCTTTCACAAATCCCATGCTGGCTGGGACATCATGGGCTAGCAGGCAGTAATCAAGGTCTGGGAGCTTGGGAGATTCGCAGGGGCACGGCATTTGTCCTCGGGCAGGGACTCTGGCAGATGGATCTTGATGGGGAAAACCTCCTGGGAGGATCTCAGAGGAGCTCCCATGAACTTCAAAGGCTGCTCTGCCTGTGCCACTCCAATGGCTGCTGCAGTTGTGGGCTGCTTGCATTTCATAGCTGACATCCTTTGGGACAGTCACCTGGGATCTTCCTGACCCCTGGAACATGGATCCCAGAGCCCCGATGGCGTTTCAGGCCATGTCTGTGTCCTGAGGGTACTCAGAGCAGCTTCTCAAACAGCCAGAAGTTGTTTTACAGAACTTTTTCCTCTCCCAGCCTGTCTCCATCCCTCAGTCATCTCTGAGAATCCTGTTAAATCAGCCCAGGCTCATAAAGGATTACAAAACTTCGCTGAAAGCCAGAACTCCTTGTAAAATGAGGAAGGTGTGTGAAAAGAAAAGGGGTGGGTGTGGTGAGAAAATGAAAAGAGGAGTGTCTGGGCTAGGAGGGGAGAGACCAACACCTTCTCATCAGCAGAGGTGTATCCTTAACAAGGAATCATGGACTGGTTTGTGCTGGAAGGGACAAAAAAAGCTGATCCAGTCCCACCCAGGGACACCTTCCACTGGGCCAGGGTGCTCAGTCTAAGTCCAACCTGACCTTTTAACAGGGAAGGATGAGTCTTTGAACAGTAAAGGGTCAGACCTGGTATAGCTGCACCTCCGTGAGCTCTGCCATGTCACAGCCTCCCAGCTGTGTTTTTTAGGCTCTGCCAGGTTAATCAATAGGCTCCCCAGGAATAATGCAATTAGGACAAGTAAAGAGTGCCATGAGGGTAATGAGGGTGGACAATATGGAAGCAGGCAGGCAAAGCATCCATGGAGAGGTTTCCCTGGAAGAACAGCTCCTGGGAACAATCTCTACAAGGCACTCTGGTGTTAAAAGTGTATCTGTCAGGTAGCACTGCTTTCAGCTTAAGATCTTTCTCTTCTTTTCAGGATTATGCTTTTATTATGTGACTCTAGGGGAGGAGGAATGTGTCAATAAGCCAGATGTGACTTCTGCAGCTTGGAAGGAGCCAATACTTGACCCTGTCACTTAATCAAAATGCTTTCAGTGTTTTTTATTCTTTTCTAGATGTAGGCACTGATTGGTGCTGCTGACAGATGTGCACAGAAGCTTTCAGCTTCCCTTGGAGCTCCGAGCCCTCCTGAAAGCAGCCCATGAATTATTAAGGCAGCAGATTACCTTAACTGGAATGGATGTGGCTTTTTCCTCTGTGAAGTTGGGGCTCACTCTGAGGGGTGGGCGGGCTCCCCTTGGAGGGTTAGAAACCTGAAATGGGAAAGGTTCTCCATGCTTTTACGGGAAGTTTGCAGCAGCTGATAGAAGCTTTGGCTCCAGAGTGGATACAGAGCCTTCAGGCTCGTTGTTTCTATTTTTACCTTGCTGCCCACCTGGCCCTTCCTCAACCTCCCCTTCACTGCCCCCCACCAGCTGGACAGGCTCTGGGGAAAGCAGAGCCTGAGACTCAGCCTGGCAGCCCCGAGGCTCCTGCGTGCTCCTCCTGAAGCTCTTGAGCTCCCCACTCACCTTCTGAATCCATCACAGGGACAAACATCCAACTCTGCATTAAGGCAAAGCTATCCCTTGGGCCCCATAGGTGCTGATAGGAACATCTCAGCTCCGAGTTTATATTCTCATAAATCTCGAAGAAGGTGATTTTTCTGGGATTTTTTTTTTTTGTTTGTTTTTTTTTTTTTTTTTTTTTTTTTTTTTTTTAATCTTCTCTCTCATTCCATGCTTTAATTACCAGCTGCAGGCACTGAGCTAACGAGCAGCCCAGCACAGGGCACACTCTCCTTGCCACAGAGCTGCCAGCAGAGCCTGGACTTAGGGAATTGCTGAAATTCCTGTAATTCCACTGCAAAGGTTTCCCTGGCCATAAGCTGCAGGGAGAGCTGAGGGGACGCTGGGCATACCTGGGCACGGAGCCGGGAATTCAGCCTTTTTCTGGGCTGCTCCCTTCCTGAGGGAGGATTCTTGGGATGTGCAGGGCCACAAGTGGGACTCGACGATCCTCGTGGGGCCCTTCCAGCCCAGGGTATTTCGTGATTCTGTGGTTTTACCTCCCCTGCTGCAGGTGCCTCCCGGGAACTCAGCCTCTGGATGCTCCCAGGGGTGCAGCTGCTTCCCAGGCTCTGCTGAGGATCCACCCTGGTTAAGGAGTGCTGATGGACTGAGGAGCACTCCATGCTGCTTTGCTCTCCACCTCACGTGGATCCATTTCAAGAGGGAGATGTTTGATTGCAAACCCATTTAGGATTTGTTTTCATGGTTTTAGGCTCTTCCTTCACGTTAAAGTGCTCCGAGACTGCAGCCAACCACTAAAATGCAAAACCACCCATAAGAAAATATACATTAAATGAAGCAAAACATAAAAACCCCCCTAAACCCACAACTCGGATAAATTAAGTGAAACACACCATAAAACAATAGGAACTATTATAAATCACACCTAACCAACAGAATCAACATACCAATAGCTGGTTTGCCAGCACATACTTCTCTGATAAAAATAAACTGTTCTTGGAATGAACCCCTGCTTTGATTTATATCTCACAGTCCAAGTACACACAAGGAGGATGTAAAATCTCTAATATAAATACCACTGGTCTCAGGCTTTTATCAGATGCCTTCTACCAGGAAAGAAAAGGCTCTTCTTTTCCCTGCTCAGGTAATTAGTGTGTTCCTTTGAGCCAAGCTCCTGTGTTTCCTCCTTTTTCAAAGCCATAATCCTGGGTGTGGGCCCCACAGAAAATTACCCCAGCGCTCCGTGCCAGGGAACATCTCTGAGCCCTGAGCCCAGCCAGGGCTCGGAAAGGGTGGGCAGCCCCGGGGGAAACATGGCCACAACTAAACACACAGCTACAGAGTGGGCTTAGACCCCCCCTTGCACTGACTGAAGCCCTCCAGGGCCATGCTCAGTGTGTGCCAGCTGGGACTTTTGGGAAGATGCTTGGGAAGCACCCGCTGTCTCCATAGCCGTAGCATGACCGTGCTGGTCGTCATGGAATGGTTTGGGTGGGAAGGGACATCAAAGCTCATCTCATTCCCACCCCCTGTTGTGGGCAGGGACAACTTGCACTATCCCAGGCTGATCCAAGCCCCATCTGGCCTGGCCTTGGACACTTCCAGGGATCCAGGGGCAGCCACAGCTTCTCTGGGCACGCTGTGCCAGGGCCTCCCCACCCTCACAGGGAAGGATTCCTTCCCAATATCCAACTTTCAACCTCCCCTTGTCCAGGTTAAAGCCATTCCCCTCGTCCTGTCACTCCAGGCCCTTGTCATCCAGGAGATGTCTCCCCATCTCAATTCTAACCCAGGGAGCAGGGCAGGGAATGAAGACAATATCCTGGAGCTGTGGGTGCCTGTTTCTGCCTTTTGGTGGTGTGGCAGAAACGCTGCCCAGCTGCTGCCTCTTGGAGCTTTTGGAACGCTCCCTCCTTTCTCACTTGATCCTGGGCAAACAACCTGTGAGTAATTTATTCTGTGAGTTTTACCTCTGCAGCTTAAATCTAATTATCCCAGCAGTAGACTAGCTAGGCTTTGGGAACAGCACATGGAGTAAGAGGGTTTTATCCCAGAGTTGCCATTTACCCTTTTCCATTTGTGATTTCCTCGGAGAGGCAGCTGGGGTTATGGGGCTTTTACCTGCACTTCAGGTGCTCAAACTTCTCTCTGTGCTCACAGTTATTATTTTCTGTTCTAAAGAACATGGGCATCTCGGGGTAGGCAGGATTCGTTTCTCTTTTCCCCCTTCCCACCTTCCTTACTTTTGCTATTTCTCCCGTGGATTTACGACCACGATCCAGCTTTTACTGGAGCCAGGGGAAGGGCTGTGTTACCTCCGTGCCTCGGGATTTACATTCACAGCAGCGATGCTCCAGTGCTGGCACTGGAAGGACAACGACTTGGGAGCAGCACAGCGTGACCGGCCACGTCCAGCGGAGCAGCTCTGTGGGGCACGCGGCGGATGCCGCGTGCGGGTCGGGTTATTCTGACCTCCCCGGGGCAGCGCTCGCGTCCCGTGGCTCCTGTGATCTGCTGCCAGCTGCCCTGGCCAAGGCTGCCTCCTTAACGGGCTGAGGAGCCACAGGTCTGCCTTCCCCAGGTTCTAATCGCTGGACAGTGCGCAGGAAACCATGCCCCAGCAGAGACGGCGGATATTTATTCCGCTGCTGTTTTGGGGGATATTTATTCTGCTGATGTTTTGGGGGCATATTTATTCGTCTGATTTTTTTGGGTGGCTCCCCCTCTTTCAGTTTATTTTGGAGCCCCGTGGTTTTCTGTAGAAAGGGAGTTCAAGCTGTACCTCCCGTGCCTGGGTGTGCTGGTGCCGGAGGAGAGGCACCCAGGAGTGCAAACCACGCTGGGTCTGTGTCCAAAATGAAGAGATGGGAGCACACAAACCCAAACTTCCTGCTACTGCAAAGCTATCAAGAGCCCTTGACTGTTTTGAATCCTGTCCTGATTAGTAATGATGTTTTTAATTGAAATTTCAAGGTTCATTACTGAATGCAGATTAATTAAATTGTGAGGAGAGATAATGAGAAACGTTCGGAGCCATAAAGGAATGCACATGTCCTAGTAGGACTTTCCCAGCCCGACCTGCTGCCCATCCCCCCCAGGACCCTCTCCCAGGGTGGAAAGCTGCCGTGGAGAGGGGGTTCATCCCCCTGGGCTGATCACAGCCCAGTTGAGCACCAGGCACGGGGGCCATGCTTGGCACCCTCTAAAATCAAGCCAGCAGCATCTGTAAGTCAGGCTTGCCAGGTTTTTCCCAGTCCCTGCTCGGGGAAAAGCTGGAAATCCATGGGTTTCCCTGTGGGAAAGGTTAATTGAAAACTGAGGCTGGGAGCTGGAGATTTCCCAGTCTGGAGTCGGGGGACTGGGTGATGTGCATCACTTGCTGGGCTGACTGGGATGTCCCCAGGCTGGTGTCACCCTCACAGTGGGGAAGGAGGGCAGCCAGTGTCCCCATGGCTCCACTGCCCCCCTCACAAAGTCACCTCTGTACCCTCAGTGAGCTCTGGGCTCGAAGTCTGTTAGGCTAGGGTTGTTTTGGGTTTTTTATCCAGCCCTTCTTTCCCTGAGGCAAAGCCCTCCCTGGTGTGCCATGGCTTTGCTTTGAGGAAACACCTCCCAAACACCTGCCTTGCAAGAGGCACCCTGCCTGTCTGTCTCCTCTGGAGAGCTCAAATGAGGTGGGATGGGCCTTCAGGAAACCTGTGGGGAACCAGGGCTGAGATTGCTTGGAGTCCTGGAGTCAGCAGGGAGGTGACCCTGCTCCTGATTCCATGGAAGGGGCTTTCCTTTGGGGTTTTCCCTTCTGCTCCCTTGGTGAAAACATCTTGGTGAACCTCGCTGGGCCTTGGAGAGTTGGATGTCCGTAGTGTGCTTGCTTTCTCAGCCCCAAATTCCAGCCAAACAGGGTCAATCCTACCATGCCTGCCCTGCAAACCTAGCAGGAGAGGTCTGCTGCCCCTCCCTAAGGAACTACAGGCAGCTGAGGGATTTCTCACAGATACTGGGTGGTCTGGTGGACACCTCCACGCTCCTGAGGGCAATGTGGGACCTGGAATAAGCCCCAGTGTGTGGCAGAGTAAATCACATCCAGGATTGTCACTGTCGCCAGAGGAGGGAGTGAGCACCGACAGAGTCTCCACAAGGTCTCGGTGACTCCTCATACACAACATATTTTCTGGGATATTCAGAAAGCTTTAATTGGGCTCATCTGGACCCTGGTAAAATCTCTCCTGACTGCAGGATGATGGAGTAGATAAAACAGCACTGAAGATATTATTTCCTGTAAGCTTTTCTATTTCTGTCAGCTCTTACTTGCTACTCTCCCCTCCCTGGGGGATGACCTCTGCTTTCATACACTAGTGGGTTTTTATTTTGGCAAAAAAATTTGTGGGTTTTGGCAGAAAAAAGAGACAGTACATCAATGAAGAGAGGAAACTATTTTTTTCCCAAATGCTTCAAAGCTACCAGTTGAGGGTTTCCAAAAATCTTTGGTGTGGAGAGTAAATGGATGCTAAAAGAGATGGGAGATGGCTCATATCCTGCATGACTTCCATGATTGCTTGAAAAAAGCACTGAAGTTTTGTCAGTGTGTTTGTGTGGACCACTGTGCTGGAGACTCCCTGCTGAGGGACAGGGTTGTTTTACCCACATTTTAACCAGGCAGCTCCTCAGCACTCCTGGCTTCCTCTGGGAGCAGCTCTGGGGGGAAAAGGCTGGAATCTGTGAGTTTTCAGGTGGGTGAGCAGCAGGGTGACCCCAAAGAAATTCGGAAGGTGGGGGCCAGGTGCCATCACCTCTGTTACAGAGGGTGCCTGTCCCTTGCTCACTCAGGGCTGGCTCGGCAGGGACCTGGTACCCCTCAGGCACAGGTGGTGTTGTGGCATTTGGGATTTCAGACCAGCACAAGCTGCAGAGACCCAGCAAAGAGACTTTAGGGGTGCTCCATGCTCGGCCAGTGGCATGCAATGGGTCATCCAGCCAGAAAGACTTCCCTCCTTCATCCCGTTTGTGTGTGTTTGTTTATTTTCCAGCAGGCTGACTGAGCCTGGGATGCCACAGGGGTGAACTCACGCACTGTGTCCAGGCAAAGCCAGGGGTGCTCATGCACCTCCTGCCTGTAGGAGAGCCCCCAAGCTCCTGCCTCCATTTCTGTCCTCATAGAAAACCAAAATCCCAATGTTTCCGGGGCTTTTTCAGCCCCCACCAAGCAGCATTTCTTACCTTGCAGGGTTCTGCAGCTCGTTAGTCAATATTCCAGAGGGAGGAGAACTGGGTTTTGCCAGTAGGCTGATGCCTGCTCTAGGAAATCTTGGTGTAAGGCTCCACCTCCCCCACCCAGAAGGAAATTAGGACGGGCCTGTGGCCCGAAAAGCCCTTCCCAAACCTTGCCTAGTGATAAATAACTGCACAGGTATCACTGCCCACTGCCACTGGGGAAGAAAACCCCAAAGCACCTGGAAGCACAGGTGCCAAGACATGTTTTTTTTCTGCAGAGCATACCTCGATCCTGGGATGCTCTTGAAGATCCCTTGATCCCAGGATGCTCTTGAAGATGCCTTGATTCTGGGATGCTGTTGAAGATCCTGGAATGTGGCTGCAGCAGGAGCATAGCCTGGGTGAACAGCCAGCCCAGTCCATAAAGTTTCAGCTGAATGGGAGACTAAATAAAGATTAAATGGAGACTGATGCTCCCATTTGCATCGGGAGAGGCCTTGAATCTCTTTTAGCTGGCTCTCCCAGGATAAATCCTGGGTGAAGGTGCTGCCTCGCCAAACCCTGCGCAGTTTTTATCCCCAAATTTGCCTTGTTTCCAGTAGACCTCTTAATTACAGGGAATTAAAAATTAAACGTGAGGATGGCAGCGAGCAGTGGTTGGATTTGTCAACAACTGGCTGTGATGTGGGCTACAGGACACAGGGCATTGCTCCAGAAATCCTATTTACACCAAAATAAGGAGAGGGCAAAACCCCATCTAGCTTGGCTGTGTATCACCAGCCCCACATTTTTTAGGCAAGTCTCTTGCTGTTCAGCCAAAATGGGGAGCCTTTTCCTGGGGAGGTATTATTGGGATGAAATCCTACTTTATTGGCAGAGTGAAATGCCACAGTCCTTCCTTTCACTGGAATTTGGGGTTTGCTTTCTATAGAAACCCCTGACCTAAATGGTAATTTCAGAATTTTGAGAATTGGCTGGAACAAAAAAAAAAAAAAAAAGGGAACGTTCTTGCTTGTCCCGGCACATTTTATTTTCCTCCTGAATGCAAGGAAAATGAATGTGGGAAGCACAAGTCTGGGTTTTGCCTTCCCCCCGTGCTGACATCTGGAATGAGATGCAAACACACATAAAACAATCGATCTCTGAAACCCACAAAATCAGGGCAAATCCCTCACAAATCAACACAGAACTTCTCCAGCCTCTAAGAGGAGGGGTTTGGCTCCAGGGGAGACCCACTCAGTTTCTTTGCAAGCACTCTTCTCCCTCTGCCCGTGGAAAAGCACTGGCCCAAGGAGGTGCTGGGAGCAAAAATGCAGAGAGCAGAGCGATCGCCAATTAAATGCTCTTTAAAATTTAATCTGAACATTAAACCTAACAGAGAGCTGCACTCAGGGCTCTGCCCGCTGCTGGGCCCGTTGCCTGAGGGGCACAGAGGGTCTCAGGGAAGGGGCCCTGGCCCTGGTTTACAGGGAGCACAGCTCCCCAGAAAAGGGGTCCATGGGGGCAATTTTTGGGGGTCTGGTGACCCAACTGGGACTACCTGAGAACATCCTTCCCTGAAGAAGGGATGCTGAGAGCAGCATCCAAAGTGTCATCATTTCAGTGAGATGCTGGGGAGAAATCCATGCCTGGCAGGGTGGGGAGACCCTGGCACAGGGTGCCCAGAGAGGCTGTGGCTGCCCCTGGATCCCTGGAAGTGTCCAAGGCCAGGCTGGACACTGGGGCTTGGAGCAGCCTGGGACAGTGGAAGGTGTTCCTGCCCATGGCACGGGCTGGAACAGCATGGTTTTTAAGGTCCCTTCTGGCCCAAACCACCCCGTGATTCCATGATTCTACAGGAGCAGCTTGGTGATAACCCAAACACACCAGGAGGGCAGTTTGGAGACTGGAGCTGGTGGGGAGTAGCTGTGGATATAAAAATAAAGGCATTTTGGAAGCAACAAATCTTGCTTTCCATGAATGTTTGGGGCAGCAGCATCTCCTTCCACAACCATTCCCAGGACCTGGGAGCTGGAGGGGTGCAGGCAAGGACGCAGCCACAGCTCAGGCTGAGAATTCGCATTTTTCGCCAAATTTCTTTGCTGCTGCCGCTGCCATGGTTTTTAAGCAGCACCGTTCGCAGTGTAGTTCTCCTGCCATTAGATGTCCCTGTGTCCTACACGGAGCTCAGGCAGGAGGTCACCCCTGGCAGACAAAGGTCACCGAGCCGGAGCGAGATGTGTTTTAATCGGGGTTCGCACTCTCGCCTGCGAACAAACGCCTTCACTGCGGGAGAGGCTGCGGCGGGGCCGCCGCACGGAGGAGTTGGGGTGGTTCTGCTCCGCGCCGAGCCGGGCTGTGCCGCATCCCTGGCACGTCCAGCTCCAGGGAGGATGGATGTTCTGAGCTGCGCGTCCTGCCAGCTCTCCGAGAGGGAGAGGGACGAGCTCTGACAGCTCTCCAGGGGACACTGGGAGCAGCACACGCCCGTCTGTAGCCGCGCAGGATTTTTTCCACATTTGTAATTGCAGCCTTTTCCCCCTTTTGGTTGTTATTAATGTTGTTCGTTTCCTCAAAAATTGCATCTGTTTAGATGTTAATTGAGTTAATTGTTACCATTCAGCAGCTGGAGCAGCAATTTAGCACCTGCTAATAAAGATGCTGGATTTGGAGCTGGGTGAAAATGACCATATTGGAGGATGGCTGCCATGCCGCGGTGCCAAAAGTGCGGGCACGGGGTGTAGGGAGGCGCTGGGGGGTGGCTTCTTCGAGCACGGTGACAAACTTTCGGAGTCAGGGATCGCTGGGTAAGCGGTGGAATCGTGATAAAAACCCACTGAAGCTGTTTGAGGAGGGAGGCGGGGGGAACACCAGCAGAGAAAATCCAGGTGGCAACCACAGAGTCAACCACAAACACTGTCCCCTCTCCCAGGGGAGGGAACGCAGCCTCCCTGCTAATTGGGTGGAATCAAACGAGGGCAGAAATGGAAAAAAGACAGACTGACAGCACACGTGAGGAGACCTTTCACCAAGGGTTTTCATGCCTGGTTGTGCGAAGACCTTTCCGTAGGGAAAGTTCCCAGGGAATGGAGAGGATGGTGCTGGAGCAGAGCAGCTCAGGGATGAAGGACGGTGACCTCAGTGAGCAGCACGGCCGGGCTGCAGATGCCCCGATGCTTTTGCCTTCTTTCCGCTCTAAAGTGGTGCCGCACCGTGGGGCACACGGGCTCCAACATCTGTGACCACTCCCTGGTCACACCTATCCCTATCCCATCGCGTCCAATGGCCCGGGAGCCACCCCCAGCTGCCAGACCACCGCCCCAGCCCTCCACGCTGGGGCTGCTGCTGTTGGCAAAGATGGATTTGCAAGAACGCAGGGAAAACCCTCTCACCCCGACCAGGAGGGCGAGCACACCCCACCTCGTTCCTGCCTGGAAGGGGTTAATTAGGTGCCTCATTGCTGACCTGGGCTGTACTCAAGCGCTAATTAAAATCTGTTTAATAAAGGTTGAAAAGGAAGGGCAGGGTCGCAGCAAGGCTTTGGGGATTATCCTGGGGGGCTGTGGTCTCAGCACGCTCCTGCAGCTGCATGAGCCAGAGGTAAGGAGTCCTGCTGGGGGTTTTAGGACGGCAGGAGGGGAACAGCTCCCGGGGAAGGATGGGACCAGCTGGGGAGGGAGGTGGAGATGGGCTGATCCACCTGAGCTGGAAGAGCGAGTGCTCCCCCAGCGCTCAGCACGTGGTTTTATTTCTGGGTGTTGGGACTGGGCATGCTGAGAATAAAATGGTGGATTTTAATACTCTCTGGCCCCTGGCATTCCAAAACCCGGCATGAAATCCCTGCTTATGTTTAAATAATCTGTATGTTTGAGGAAAGGATTATGAGTCAGTGGAGGAGGCAGTGCTTTCTGTGTTTCCTGCAGGGAAATGCAGAAGGGAGTCCTTGGGAAAATCAGCTTGCTGGAGAGCAGAAAGGGCAATCCAGGGATGCTTCCAGCAAGCTCCAAATGCGAGAGAGAGCCAGGAGACAGCTGCTCACAGTGGCAGGGGAAGCAATAATAGTCAGAAATAACATTTAATTACTTCTCACTCCCACCAGTCTGTGAGAGGAGAGCTCTGATGCCTGGTGGAAAAGAGACCATGCTCTGGCTGTGGCCGGGTGAAGAACCGGCCTGAGGACCGAGGGCTGGAGCATCCCCGGGCCCGCAGGACGGCAGCAGCACGGGGGCACTCGGCTCCTGCTGCTGGGCTCGGTGGTTGAGAGCAAAGACGTGGCCGGCGGGAGGATGTGGCCGAGCTGGGCTCCCGCCCTCCCTCCGGTGGGCGACACCTCCCGGGTGTCACCTCCGCTGTGCTCGCTTCCTGGATGGAAGTTCGGGGATAAACAGCGGGATCGCCAGGGCTTGCGGCGAGGGACTGCAGGCAGGCGCGGCCGGGCCGGGAGGAGCCGCCACAGGGAAGGCACGACCGGGGAGGCAGAGAGGAGCATTTGGCTCGCGAGGAAACGGTGCTCACCGTGTAATTACCGCGTGGTAATCGCTCTGTAATTAAGTGGTCAGCAGGTACCGTCGAAACAAAGAGGACTTAAGTGACATCTCTGTCCTGAGGCTTAAAACATTCCAGCGTGGGAACGGCGGGGAGGGGGGAAATGGAGATGGGAAAGTACTGATGGAAGCGCGGAGGATGTAACAACTCTCCGGCTCCCCTGAGCGAGAGGAGGAAATGTCCGATTTGTTTGGTGCCACCCTGGCGAACGAGGGGCCGGTGTTTAGTGCAGAAACAGAGATTATAAACTCAGGGCGGGCTGCACGGACGTGGAATCACAGAACATCCTGAGCTGCGAGGGACGCGCCAGGATCACGAACGGGACGTGCACGCCCCTTGTCCCTGCCCGCGGAGCCCCATCGCGGTGTGCCAGCCTGCGGCTGCTCTTCCTCGGGCAATCTGCACCCACCGGCCCGAATTCCCCGGCCTGTCGGTGGCCGCCGCAGCGCTGCCCATCCCCTTGCTCGGAGCAGCCTTTGGGAAGCTCCTTCTGGCGGCTGCCGTGCCGCGCTCCTGCGCTGCGCCTTGTCCTCGCCTGACTCCTGCTACGACTAATTAGCACCTTGACATTTGCGCAGCGAGCGAGGCAGCCTTGATGTTTGCGAGAGAACAGAAGGCACATCTGTCTGCGTGCGCCGCTCGAAGGGGAGGAACGCGGCTCCGCGGTGTTTAGAGCAGGCAGTTGGGGGAGGAATTAATTTACAAAATTTTTTGAATGAAAACAATTCCAATAACTCGAGTGCCCTCTCCCTCCCACGTCAGCTGTTTACAAACTGTCGAGTGGAATCTGTGCCACATGTCCCTTGAACCTACCAGTAACGCAGGGAAACAGAATTGAAACGCATCATGAAAAACTAATTTTTAAGGGGGGGGGGGGGAAGAAAAAAAGAAAAATAATCCTGCCCACGGAGTTCAAACTTGTCTCGCTTCAGTTATAGCAATTTTCGTGTGCTTAGACAAATGTCACCGTCGGCAGACTTAACTGACTTCATTTTGATCTTTATCCTCATTAAAGAGGAACGCCGTTGTTCCTCGATGTCTCTGCAGCCGCCTGGCGAAGGTGCTTTGTGTGAAGCAGTGATTAACTCGATTTGTTAAAGACCTGTGGAGTCTCAAGGTGTCCAAATATGGTGGTGATGGGCTGGGGAATCTTCTCCTTCCCAGGGCAGCAGGCTTAGGATCATGGAATTGGATTGGAAAGGACCTCACAGCTTATCCAGCTCTGTCCCTTGCAACTGGTGGGGGACGCCTTCCACTGTCCCAGGCTGCTCCAAGCCCCGTCCAACCCAGCCTTGGACACTTCCAGGGATCCAGGGGTAGCCACAGCTTCTCTGGGCAACTCTCCCCAGCCTCACGGGGGAGAATTTTTCCTACATCTCTCACCTCAATTTCCCCTCTTTCAGATGCAATCCATTACTCCTGTCCCACAGCTCCTGATGAGGAATCTTGCGCTGCCCTCTCTCCCTAGGGAGCTTATGCTTTGTGGTACAACCATGGAGGTTTTCAAGGGTCTTAAGAATGTGCTTGGGGGAAAATGAAATGTGTGGAGAAGTGCAGCAGAAGCTGGCAGGTGAGTCCCGCTTGCACCGGAAGCTCAGGCAACTGTGGAATGCCAGTTTTCTTGGGCTTGCCTGGAATTTCTGATCTTTTTTTCCTGCTTTTAAATGGAGGGAAGTTAACTGAAGGGAATGGGCTGCAATTAACGTGGTTTCTGGTAGCTTTTGTGGATTTTTTTCCCTTTTCTTGAGGACATCTCTGGCTCATTAGAGTTGTGTATGTGTCTCTTGCATGATTTCCTTTGAGGCTTTCCAGGCTCAGAGTTAACTCTGCCCTCTGGTATTTGGAGATCTGCTGTAGCCAAGCCACATGGTGAAGCATAGGGGAGAAAATTGACTTTCCCAGCCCTCCATGCAAAGAGGACAAAGGAAAAGCAAACCGCTATCCCTGCCCAAAAATAAACGAGCCAAGTTGATGGGGAACCACTTTTGTAGGGAGCTGAGGGCTTTCTCTTGGGGTTCCCCGCCTGCATGTGATGAGCACAAACCCTCTGAGCGTGGCAGGGGGCACCTGTAACTTTTTATTTTAGGCTGCTGGACAACCTTGAAGGGTCTTTGGGTTTTGAATGTGTTTGAGGTGGAGTCCGTGAAGGTCTTGTGGCAGTGACAGGTCAAGGCCACCCCACACGCAGAACAAGTCTTCTGTGGAACTGGGCCTAGGGTGACAAAGCTGCTCCTGAGCCACCGAGGTGCAGTCCAGGTCGGCCTCCTGTGTCACTGGGAGTTGGACCAGGGGAGCTTTAAAGGCCTTTTGCATCCCAAGGTGTTCCAGGATAACGGGGAAAACGCCCAGCCCCGGATGTCTCCCCTGCATCCCACGGGATGCCGCTCGCAGGGGTGGATGCGGAGGGTGGGGCTACTCGGGCTAATCAGCGATGGCCCCGGGCTGCCACGCCCCGGTCGGGATCAATCACGGTGCGGGACACACGGCCAGCAGCGCTCTGGGGAGGAGCAGGAGGATTTATTCCCTGGTGAAAGGGACTTGGAACGTGCAGGAGGAGCAGAGCTGAGGGGGGAAACGTGCGGCATAGCAAGGAGCTGGGTTTGGAAGGCTCTGGGACGGCTCCTCTCTATACCCCGTCTCGTCGGCTGCTCCTAGGCAGCAGTGCCCATAGCAACTGGCGAGAGCCAGGCTGGAGTGGCCCCGCGGGCATCCCCGCCGTGCCAGGGACCTGGGCCGAGGTGCTGCCTGCTGCTGCTTTCCCCCAAAAGTCGTGTGAGCAGTGCTCGTGCCAAGCATCCCGTCGGGAGGAGGTGAGGGAACTTTCCTCCATCAGGGATGCTGAATGAGAGCCACACCTCTCCCGCCTGCGAATGCAGCAGATTTACAAACCTTCCCCCTTTTCTATTAGCAGCTTCTCCCCATGTAACCACGTTCCTGTGGGCTGGGGTTGAATGAAGAGAAGCTCCTGTTTTAATTTTTGCTGTCAGGAGTAACGGGTAAGTGTAGGAGGAGGAATATTAATCATACCCAGCAGGCATTCTTCAAACTTAGAAACAGCATAAGGAAGGAGCCCAAATGGTTTAAACATTGCGGGGACCATTTGTATGGGAGTCTCATGCTTGGAAACGTGCACTCTTTTCATTTTTTGCTTTCACCCTGATTTAGTTTAAAGGGGAAGTTGCAGCTCTCCCACCTGCTTCCTGCAGCAGGGCCCAGGGCCTGATGTGCCTGCAGAGAGCACGGACTTGTGCAGGAGTCATCACTGCTGCTGTTAAATCCTCGGCAGCATCAATTACCTGCTGATTTTCCAAATTAATTTGCTATCTGGATGCAAAAGAAAAGGAGAGGGAATGTTATGGGTTTGGCTGTTCCAAATTTTTGCACCGGTGTTGTAGCAGATGTAGCACTGCCATAGCAAAAAGGAGATTTTTGCTTCTCTGGGGTGATTCGAGGTGCTACTGGAGGCTCAGAAGGGACCAGAGATGTTTTTGTGGGTCTACCACGTGAAGACAGGGTTGATTTAATCCCCCTCTGGGGCTTTGGGAGGCTCCCAAACCTCACCCCTTGCCATGCAGGTGTGCAGGTTTGCTCACATCTTACACGTGACTGAGGAACTGGTCCTCCCCGGGAGAACTGCAACATCCTTACGTGATTCTTTCCCTTCCCTTTTTGCTTTTCTCTATTACTCTATTTTGGATATTTGGGGTGTTATGTTTGTTTTTTGTTGTTTTGTTTTTTTTTTTTTTTAATTTACAAGAAGCCCCTGGGGAAGGGCACAGGGTGGGTTTTTGCTTTCCTGTGTTTTCCAACAGAGCCAGAACCTTTGCACCTCCAGCTGAAGAGTGAAAGCTGCCTGAGCTCCCCCGCCAGTCCTGGCCCCACCGCCCTGACTGGGGCTGGCGGCTGCTAAAGACCACCCCCTCTTAGCCAGGGTGCAGAGGCTCTTCCCTGGGGCAGGACAGGAGGCTTTGGGCCTTATCCCAGCTCCTCTGCCGTGTTGTGTCCATCCCCCATAGCAGCCTCTCTGGGGTCAGCAGGAGGCTGCAGGAACGTCACGGCACTGCTGTGCAAAATTGCTCCTCTCTCTTGCTGCACCATGGCTGAAATCGGTAAAGAGCTCTGACTGGCAACCAAATTTCCACTCCATCTCCTCAGGCACATGGGAAAAATTGCCTGGCAGCCTTTAGGGTGCCTCAACTGTGGGTAAAGAAACAGGGGGTGGGCTGTTCCTGGCAGGGCTGAGATCCTGCGATGAGTTTTTCCCAAACAAAGCGCAGTGGTGTTGGTGCTGAGCCTTGCTGGGCTCCCCAAAGGACAGACCTCAGGATGCTGGGCTTCCCCAGCAAGTGGGTGCCTGCTTTTCATCAGGGGATCATCCAGACAGAGGCTTTGGGACCAAACTGCCTTCTCCCAGTCTAATCTGTTTCCCTGCAGCACTCCCAGCCCCTTCTGGTAAGGCATCCCAGTGCGGTGCCTGCGGGAGGCTGCAGCATTCCTTGCTCGCAGAGGTCGGGGGCCTGGTTCCACATGTGCAAAATGAGTTTATTCTTCTGCTCTCCTCCAGCCACACAGGGTTTGTTTGGGTAGGGAACACATCCACCAAGGGTGCTGGAGCCGGAGAGCAGGGCAAAGGGAAGAAAAAACCCCTTGTGTGACAGTGGTCAGGCAGGGCCCGGCACCCAGAGCTGAAAGAATCGTGGCACTTGAAGGTGGCAAAACTCACGAATCCTGTTGTCTTGCCCCAAACCTCTCTGCAGGGGGTTGTGGGCCCCCCTGCCCTATGTTTGGTCCCCCCCCCGCCCCAGCATCATTCAGCACAGCAGCACAAAGAGCAGCAAGCTGTAATTTGCCGATGGGGCCATGTCCCTCAATGAAAGCTTCCTACGTGTCTCTTGGAAGATTATCCTATCAAATCCCCTCCTGCTCTGAAAGGTACGCATTTAAAGCATGACTAACGCTGAGAGATGCTATTATTCTATTTTATTCTGCAGCTTGTGAGTAATGTCTCATTATGGATGGGGATGCATTCAGAAAAACATCATCTGCCTGCTGGAGCGTGGGCTGTGCGGCACGGGCGCCTCGTGGCATGGGAGCCAGCGCCTGGCAGCACGTGGATGGCTGCAGGAGGGCTGCCAGCAGCCCAGCAGCCCTGGGATGGCCTCGGGCTCTGCGTGCTGCCCAGGCTGGGCTGGGGCTTTGCTTTGGAGCCCATGGCACCCCAGTGGCTCTATGAGCCGCCCATGAGCCTGGGCTGCTGGGGAATGAGGGGCGGGGGCAAGCTGGCAGAGCCTTGGTGTGGAGGGGTTTTGTGACCTCCGTGAGGTCCGTGCTTCCTTCAAAGCATGCTGCTCCCAAAGCGCAGCTTTTCCTGTGCTGGAATGTCCCCAGGTTCTGGGGAAGTTCATCATAATGGGATGAACAGGCTCCTGCCAGCTTTCCTGGCTCCCCAGCTGGGGATGTGGGTCTGCCCAGGCTGTGCTGCTCCTCTTGAGGCCTCTCAGGTGTAAAATCTCCTTGTCTAGGGATTATCCTAGGGATTATCCATTAGCCTGTTCTAAAGGAATCCTGTGTATATGGGAGCTGGCATCCTCTCCCCCATCCCATGGGACATGTCTGCTGTCCTGTACTCCCCATAGCCCTTCTTCTGTGGTGCAAACTACTTGCATTTTTGGGATGTTCCTCTCAAGGCGAACGGCTGGTCCCACTGCTGTGTGTTTTTGTGTGGGAAGATGTCAGGTTTTGCAAGCCCAGCGGGATGTCCCCAGCAATAGTGCAGCCATCACATCCATGGGCTGCTGTGGGACCTGCTGGAGCTGCCTGGAACCACAGAGCAAACAAAATGCCTCTTCTCAGCCAGGCCTGGGGATAGGTCTGCCTGATTCCCCATGCCTGGGCTGGTGTGCCAGCTCTCCAGGGGATAAAATCAGGGAGCAAGTGTGCTGCAGGTTGCCCAGGGCACTGACCTTCCCCCAGGACTGGTGCAGCCCAATCCCCTTGTCAGCATCCCCGGGCCAGGGTCCTCACCGTTGACCATTCATCCTTAACAATTCTCTTTTTCAGGAAGAAATCCTTGCCTGTGAGGGTGGTGAGGCCCTGGCACAGTTGCCCCTGGATCCCTGGAAGTATTGAAGGCCAGGCTGGATGGGGCTTGGAGCACCCTGGGATAGTGGAAGGTATCCCTGCCCATGGCAGGGGGTGGAACGGGATGAGCTTTCAGATCCTTCCCAATCCAAACCATTCTGAGATTTATCTGCCTCGTGCAAAAGAAAATGAGATTCAATTATTTATTGATGTGTTTTTCTCATGCATTGTTTTCTTTCTTCACCTCCTGCTGCAGAGGTTTTGGGGCGGGTTTTTTCCCTCCCCCCTTCCTTTTTGGTTTATACTGTCGGATCATTTATTTCCCCTGCTGTTTTCCTCCCTGCCAAGGGAAGTGGGCCCGTGCCCCCTGAGGTGGTATTAAGCTGAAAGGCTGGGATTTGACTGAGGCACGCTTGCATCTCCCACCCCCGTGCAGCCGGTGACGCACGCCGCCATCAGTGGAGAGGGGATGAATAAACCCAGCTCTGCTCCTCGCCTGCCATCCCCAGAAAGAAGGGGGTGGAGGAGAGAGGGGAAGCTGCTCTGGACATGCCATTTTCAGAGCTGTTTTCCCTACAGCCAAAGGCTGCCAAAGTAGCCCCATCCCTTTACAGGTTCTCTGTCTCATGAGGCCGCTGCCAGTGTGGCTTTGGTGTCCCTCATCCCACCAGGCTTTTTTTGGAGCAGTGGACTCCGAGCCATGCTGGACTGGTCCGGTGGCTTGCAGCTCTCCTCCACTTCTGGCAGGGGCTGGAAGGATGGACAAGGGGCTTCCACCTGCTGCAGTGATTCCAGTTTAGGATGCCAAGTTCAAGAACTCATCTTTTGGCTGTAATGGTCCTCAACAGCATGTCCAGACTGGAGGATTCCTCCTTCTCTCAGTGGCGTGCCAGTCTTGAGGAAGGGAAGCGTACGATCCTGCCTGTGAAATATGGGCATGCTTAGGCTGGACAGAGTGCAGGTGATGTTCCACTGACCTGAGGGACAGGAGGTGGGCAGTGCTGAACTCCAGGATTTGTGCATCTCCTGCCTGCCTGCAAGCAGCCCCCAGAAAGAGAACAGGGGACAGGGACCCTCCTGGGACCCTCCGTGCCTTGAAACGGCTGAGCCGGAATCGGAGGGCTCCAGAGGCATCAGGCCCTCCTCCTGCTCCTTAGAGTGTTCTCCAGCCCCAGGAATTCCTCTTTTCTGAAGGGAAAGTAGCTGAAACACTGAATAATTAACCACTGCCACTTGAATGATTTTTTTCTTTTTCCTTTTTTTTTTTTTTAATTATTTTTCTGCCCTACTCTTGCCTTCCTGCATACACACCATTTCCCTGTGTGACCTTGAGCTGTTCCCTGTGGTGCTGGGAGCCAATGTCCTATAGAGTTATGGGCCTGGAGTGGGATGAGAGGGCAGGAGATCTTTTGCTTCTGGTTCAGATCATGCAATCCACTGTCCAAAAGAGCAACACTCCCCTTTGAAAGACATCAGTGCTGGTTTCTCTCCTCGTGTTCACAGGGATCTGGGCCTAAGGAGGGATGGTGGGATCATGGGCCCTGGATCATGGTGATCCGAAAGATCTGCTGAGGAAACAGAGTGGGGAGAGTGCAGGATGACTCTGCCTGGAGACTCACTGGTCAGCTCCTCAGCAGAGTGGGAATGGGCAGTGGGAGCACAGAAAAATCATAATTTCCAGGCTCGTGTCTCTGCTGGATCTTGCAGCTCCTCACTTCCTGCGGTCTTTGAGCCAGTTTCCAACTCCTTGGCATGTGGTTGCTGCAAGGGAAGCTTGTGGGTCCACATGCAATGCTCTGTTATCCTTTATTGCTCAGGTAATTGATGGCTTTTCCCTGTCCTGCTTCAAACCACAAACATTTCCTGGGCTCCTGTGCTTCGGCCTCCATCAAACTCGCGGCAGCGTCCCTGGGGCTGCGTTTCCTCCGCAGTCCGTGGACACCTCCATGTCAGGCCCCTTTTCCCAGAGCCTTGTAGCACTGAAAATGTGATGCTGGCCCCAGCTGAGGTGTTGGTCTCCTTCCCCATGGCATTAGTAAGGTTGGGAAAGCCCTCTGAGGACACCAAGCCCAGCCATCAACCAGCACTGTGGGTCCTGCACCCCAAGCACTGCACCCACGTGGCTCGTTGTGTGCGCCCTGACCCTTCAGCACTGAGGGCTGCTCTCTGCCTTGTTCTCCTACCCTATTTTGAGGCATTCCCCCAGAGTCAGACCTCCATGTGTCTGTGGCTTTCTCCAATTGCAGGAATTCTATATTTTCAACGCCAGCATTTTCAAGGAATAGTTACATGCTTGGAATTAACCTTGAGTGTTTGTGTCTTGCCAACCCCCTTCCCACCACGGGCCCAGTAAAGCCCAGTACCTCTACAGCCCACTCCAGGCTGTTCTTACCACACTGGCTGCATCCCTTCCCAAACCATTCCCTTTGACAAATACCACTTTTCCTTCCCTCTCCACCTTGTAGCCCATTCTGTGTCTATTTCGTGCTTGCACACCTTTGCAGCACGAGATTTTGTGGGAATTCTTGGTGCTGGGGAGCTGGGCTCTCTCTTCTGCTCCTTCTTTCTGGTCCTTCAGCCCACAGGATTTATAAGTGTGGAAAAGAGGAGCAAAAACTTCACAGGCCCCTCTTTGTGGAACCATAGAATCCTTAAGGTTGCAAAGGGCTCCTGGGACCGAGTCTAACCATTAACCTAACCCAGTGTGTTTTTACAGCCAGAACTGGTGTGCTCTAGGGGAGATGAGCATCCTGAAGATCCATCTGGGACTGAGATGTCTCCAGGGACCTGTGGAGACAACCTCTGCTGAAACATCTCGTGAGAAACTCTTCAGGCAAATGGTAATTCTGATGTGGCTGGGGGGGAACCCTCTTGTGCCAAGATGGAAATGTTCAGTGAGCTCAGTTAGGCTTCAGGGAACCCAAGGAGGTTTCCCTGGATGCCCACCTGCTTTCTCCCTGCTTTTCTTCTCCTGGCTGCCTGCTGGGCAGAGAGGAGGGAACGGTCCCAGTGCTGGTTCCTCTGCTGCTCGGCAAGGGGCTTCTCCTCCAGCCCATCCTGGCTCAACCCTGGCACTCACCTGCCTCCCCTTCCACAAAGAAGGTTACAGCAGGAAAAACCACACCCCAAACCCACTCAACCCCGCTGAAATGAAACTGTTTCTGGCTGCCCTCTGAAAAGGCAGCGCTCTCCCTCCCCTGCAGCTCTCACAATGTCCCTCTTTGCTGTCTGCAGTATTAAATCCTCTCCCTCGATGTCCCTGCAAGTCCCTGCAGGTTTTAGGTGGTTTGATGTGTATTTTAAGGCACTGTCTGCCACGCCCTCACCAGGGGTATTTTCAAATAGCCATTCTTTTGGTTGGACACACGAAAAGCCAGGTTCTCTCTGTTGCTGGCTGTTGTGTCTTTGTGAGCATATAATGCTGCTGTCTTCAATCCCAAAATGGTTTGGGTGGGAAGAGACATTAAAGATCACCCCTCTGCCACGGGCAGGGACACCTTCCACTGTCCCCAGTTGCTTCAAGCCCTGTCCAGCATGGTCTTGGACACTTCCAGGGATGTTCTCACAACCACTCATTATCACTTCTCAGCTGTAATCAAAAGTCCCCTGCAATACCCCCAGTAAATTGCCACAGCCAAGTGCACTTTGCTGTGAGCACGATATAAATTCTCTCCATCTGACCAGGTTGTCATCCCCAATTCCAACAGCATCCTTAAATAATAAATCCCCCTTAAATAATAAATCCCCCATTTCTACCATCTGTTTGCCAAAAACACCATTACCTGCTGAAAGGTGCTGTGGCTACCAGTGATCTGGTAACTGAACTTGTTTTAAACCATTACAGATGGTTTAACCCCACGTGATGTCCTAAATACACCCTGAAATGTCAGCATCACTGATGGCAGCTTCCATCTCCAGGATATCTTCATGGCAGCCTCCTGGATGTGTTATTTTTCCAAGTGGTTTCAGGTAATTACAGGGTAGGAAGTGTTCTGCTGTCAGTGAAACATCAACACAGGCAGCTCTCAGCAGGTAGCTGGTAATGAAAGAATCAATTGCTGGTAGTTTTAACAATCTATGGATTCACTGCTAAACTGCTAAAAACCAGAATGCTAATGTGAAAACTGATTTTTCTCCCCTCCATATTTTTAGATATCTCACTGTAGTTTTAATTAATTTTTGGGAGGAATGAGTTTTCAGCAGTAAATTGAATCACAGCAAATCCATCTCTATTTTTAACAGGTAAGTCCAGGTACACTGGGATACATAGAGGTTGTGTATATTTTCCGCTGTTGGGGCAATCTAGATATGGTGTTTTTTTGCAGTCACAAGCGTTTGTGGCCAGAAAAATAGTAAAAAATAGTCAGGGCTGTTGGCTATGGGCTAAACAGCTCAGCTGAGTGAGGAGGACAATGCTCCCCTGATTTATCCCTCTATTCTTCCCAACTTTCAGGGCGGTACTGGCTGCACAGGGGACTTCCTGTGGCCAAGCTTCCCATGCTGGCTGCCTGAAGAAGGAGCTCAGCAGCCCCTAGCCCTCTCCTCTAATTAACATGCCAGGGAAAGGCTGTTTCTCAGCCCTGCTGGCTGGGACCACTGAAGGAGCCTGCCTTTCTATGGAAAGCAGGGAACTGTCAAGGAATAACTGATCACAGGAGAATCCCTCTTAAAAAAAAGAGCTGGAAATAAATTAGCTGGGAGGGAAGTGCTGCTCGCAGCTTTCAGCTTCTGAAGAGGTTTCTCTGCCTCGGAGCTCCTGTAACCACTGAGACTCCTGCAGCTCTGAGGGGGGGGGATTATTTTCCAACCTGGCCTGGGACATTTCCAGGGATCCAGGGGGAGCCACAGCTGCTCTGGGCACCCTGTGCCAAGACCTCACCACCCTCACAGAGAAGGATTTCTCCCCAATACCCCATCTCTCCCTGCCCTCTGGCAGCGGGAAGCCATTCCCTGTGTCCTGTTCCTCCACCCCTTGTCCTCAGTCCCTCTCCAGCTCTCCTGGAACCCCTTTAGGCCCTGCAAGGGGCTCTGAGGTCTCCCTGGAGCCTTTTCTTCTCCAGATGAGCATCCCCACCTCTCCCAGCCTGTCAAGTGAGAGTCTTGCAGCTCCCTGGTTCTGTCTCAATCCCATACAAGGCATTGATTTGATTCCTTGTCCCCAAATTCTCAAGTCCTTCTCCCTTCCGTCATAATTTCCTGAGTTCCCACAGGCACTCAGCTGCAGCCACTCTGTGAGGGAATTCTGATTTGGACTGAATTTGGTTTGCTACCTTGTTGAGGATACAAAGGAACAACTCTTCCCAAGAGTGGACAGCCTTATTTTTAATTTCTTGGCTCCTGTTGTTTGTATAGCAGCATCTCATCCTGTGGGCAGGGATCCCAGGGCTCCCTGAAAACAGCACTCATCCCATCAGAGGAAAAGGGGTTGGTGTTGGTGTCAGTGCAAAGGGATCACCTTTCATCACAAAGAAATACAGTCCTCTGGTTCCTAGCACAGCCTCCTGGTTAGCAGTGACTCGGCTGAGTGCAAACAAATCTGCATAACGCTCCCCAGCACAAGCCAGCTCTTTAAGCAGAACCCAAGGCGCAGCAGCAGATCACCAAAAGGGATTGCAGGTATTAGAGCAGCTTCTCACAGGACTGAAATTTGGCTCTCTTTGGTCCTTGAGGGAAGTTTTCCTCTAGCTGAGGTAATTCCAGCTCTCTGGTCACTACAGACAAATGGAGAAATTGAGCTGTGTGGTAAAACATGGAAAGGAAATAATCCAGCCACTCTGGGAACTTTATAGTCCAAGGGCAGAGAACGTGCTCTCACTCCAGGAAGCTGTGATGCTCCAAAGGGACACAGGTTTGTAAACAACAGATGTCCTGGGGTTCCCTCTGGAACAGGCTTTTTAGCAAAACCTCTTTTTTAGATTGGGACCGGACAGGGCAGGGCTTCTCCCAAATCCAGAAGACCTCTTTTGTTAAAACTTCCTCTGTTAGGGACTTGTCAGACCACCTCTCCAGGCTGAGATGAGTGGAGTTCTTCCAGCCTGGGACCTCAGGGCAGGTTTTTCCAAGCTCTGGGTGAGATCTGTGCCTCTTGCCCAAAGAGCTGCTGTCCAGATGTGCTTTCTGCACTCCCCCAGCCGTGGCCTTGGCCAAGTGCTCTGGGATTTCTGCCCTGCACATCTCTGAGCACTGACATGAGCTCTCCCTCTCTCCCTCTCCAGGTTCCTGTGCAGCCAGGGACTCTGTTTTCCGTCCCGTGGGACAGCAGCCTCTTCCTTGTGCCATGGGCAGGGAGCTGACTTCTGATCCCATGGCACCTCAGGAACCCCGGTGAAAAAGTCTGGAAACGCTTTGGGAAATCCAGGAAGAGCAGAACAACAGATCCAGATGTCGACTCCTTCATGGAACCACCACGGTTTGGTGAGGCAGAACTGCCCTTTACAGGAAGGATGCTGATTCTCCAGGGCTGAGTTCTCTGCCCTGCCACGTGCCCTCCTTTTTTAGATGTAATGTTTGGGAAGAGGAACCAAGCTCAGGGTGACCGATTACGAGTTCAATTATTTCATCTTTAATTTCCTTTACAAGGCACAAATGACTTTGTTAATGAGAACTAATTGATTCCAGTGATTTTACTGTTTGTTTTATCTGTCTAAACTCTTTTCCAGACACTTTAATACACAAGGTCCCCTCCCTGATTGTCCTCCAGCAAGAAAGCTGTGGGGGAAAAAAAAAATCCCCTTTTTCCAAAGACTCCTTTTCCCTACCCCAGCAGCATGCCTTGGAAGTTACAGCCGTGCCTAAACCCTCTTGCCATCAGGGTATTTTGGGGCGCTCTCCTTGGAGGAGCTGTTCTGAAGGCCCTGGCTGCATTAGGGACATTCCCTGTCAGCCTCCTCCCCATGTTGCCCTTCCTGCCCCAATTAGGGCTGGATCCAGAGTTTTTTGTGAGATGTAGGAGCAGCTGTGCTGCTTTTACAACCCGAGGCTCCTGGGGCTCTGCTCCCTGACACTGCCTGGCAAGGGCTGCTCCATGGAAGAGAGTGTTTAATGGAATAAAACCAGCATACTGCAGCTTCATGGATTTTCTTCTAACTGGGCTTTCCCCCTCTGTTTTTGCTTCCTAGATGGTTTTATTCAGTTTAACTTCCACCACTACTGCTCATTGCCTTTGGAGAGTGCTTGCTTTTGTGGCCTCCACAAGTACATATGGAAGCAAAGTCCAAATTTTTTGTGGGAAAAGGGCCTTATTTTGGTTTTTAATCTACATCAATTTCGTAAAGTGCAGTGAAAGTGCTGTGGTGCTGTGAGAAGGAGCCACCACCACACACCTCCTGATTCCCGAGGGCCTGGAGTGACAGGACACGGGCAACGGCTTCCCACTGGCAGAGAGCAGGGAGAGATGGGATATTGGGAAGGAATTGTTCCCTCTGAGGGTGGGGAAACCCTGGTACAGGATGCCCAGAGAAGCTGTGGCTGCTCCTGGATCCCTGGAAGTGTCCAAGGCCAGGCAGGATGGATAGCTCCCTTGGAGCACCCTGGGATAGTGGAAGGTGTCCCTGCCCATGGCAGGGGGTGGCACGGGGTGATTTTAGGGTCCCTTCCAACCCAAACCATTCCATAATTCTGTGTATTCCTTGTGCTCTGTCCATTCCTTTGCTCGCTGTTTGGGAGTGAATTTAGGGTTTCTTTGGATTCTCTCTTTCCTAAGTGGCAATAACAAAGGGAGGGGCAGCCTGGTTTTGTGTTACTGCACCTGGGTCTCTCTTTTATTGCCATGTCCTTTGAGGTTTTTTTCTAATTCTCACTAATTTCTGTTACTTTCAGTCATTATTTTTTCTTCATCCTCTGAAAATTGCTCCAAATACCCCTTTTCCAGATCCTTTCGTCTCTGAGAACAGCAGATACCACAGCCCAAATTGCTTGGGGATTCCACTGGGATTCCCTCTGCCGTGAAAAATAACCATTTTATTCCTCCCTGCCTTGCCTGTTTCCTACCAGTTTGGAATTCACTGGAGAATCTTTCTTCTAATCCCAGGGGAGATTAATTTCCAAGGCGCCCCCAGTGAGGGAGCTTTTGAGAAACCAGAGTACATGGTACCAAGTAAATTGCCCCTATTCTGCATGCACTGATGGCCACAAAGGATTCCCCAGGAGCCATGATTCCAGCTACCAAAAACATGATTTCCTTCCAGCCCAGTGTTCTAATTATCTGTGATGTTGTTACACAGCCTCCGCTGCTTTGCTCGTTGTTAAATTCAGTGATAAGTAGCTCGATTAATTCTTCTTTGGATTTTTTTTGGTGGGTTTTTAAAATTTGTTTTGTTGTTGTTTTTTTTTAAATTTTATTTTTTAAACTGGCCACTTCCCTCCTTCTGAGGCTGACAGCCCCAGAGCTGATGTCTCCTTATTCCTGTGTTATCCCTCATTTGCCCTGGTGAGGGAAAAAGTGACAGCTGGATGTGAAATTCTGCTTTCTGCAATAATGAGGGAGAATGTTTGACCTGTGAATGCTTAAGGTCTACGGAAATCACACAAAACAAGTCCTGGAGATACTTCAGGGTCTTTCAGGTGTTTTGGTGAGAAATGGTGAGGGTGAGCATCACATACCCCTGTCCCTCCCTCTCTGTGTGTCTGATGCTGCCAAATAATTCTTGATTTTTAGGGCTACCTTTGCAGGAAAGCTGATGCCACTGGAACCAAAGCTGGCTTTGCAGGCCCTGGGAGCTGCACAAAGGTCCCGGGATCCTTCCTGCTCCTCTCCCATCAGGAATGGATTTTCAGAGTACACTCTGGCCTGGCTCTGCAAATTCTAATAAAATGGCCCTGTTTAGAGGTGATTTTTTTTTCCCCAAGGCAGTGAAGGAATGCTGTTAAGGCTGCTGAGCTATCTCAGTTTGAGGAGCTGAGTTCTCCTTCAGTCTGCAACGGGCAGCCCGCCAGGCATTTTTCTTCTAAATATTTTCAGCATTTCTTTGAAGCCACATATTTTGGGCACATATCTCCTCATTCCCATTGTGTCGTGTGTCCCCCCCGCCCCCCACGTGTTTTTTTTCCCCATGGAGGACATCTTATGCTTTCAGGAGAGATCCCACTGAGGGCTAGAGCCCAGTGTGGAATTCCTGCAATCCTGAACCACTCTATGAGTGTTCCCAGGGCTGGATTCAATTGACAAGAAGCTCTGCAGCCAAACCCCTTGGACTGCACATGTGTTTATTTAAATGTCAGTGGCCCACACAAGCTGAATACCTATTAGCTGCAGCATGTCTCAAATCCAAAGCAGAGCTCCACTTCATATTTATTGTTCCGAGTACAGATCCCTTTATTGTTGTCATTTCAGTCCCCTCGTATTTATGGAATTATTCAGGCAGCTTTGAGAAGTTAACTAGCACTTTGCAGTGTTTCTTTACTGCCAGGGTATAATATCTGTCTGTAATAAATATATAGGTAAGGGATTGCAGAAACAAAACAAAACAGCAACAACATATTGCATGTGAAAACTTTACTAAGCAAATAAAACATTCCCTGCCAGAAATGCAGAAAAAACACCAGCAAGTTGGTACCATCTGAAGTCAGTTAATGAGCAGGAGATGGGTAATTCCACTCTTTTCTTCCAACTCTGTTGTTTTCTGTCATTCTCCAGGGTTTCTCTGCAAAACACCCAGGGCAGGCTGGAAAGAAATTGCTAAGAATTGTAACAAGAGGTGTTTGAAGGGGCTGGTGGGAGCCGAGGATTCTACAAACCCCCGGCAGGAGGGAGCAGCCAGGTTGGGGGTCAGCTTGCAAGAGACAGGACAAACGGAACGGCCTCAAGTTGTGCTGGGGGAGGTTCAGACTGGGTATAAGGGAATATTTCTTCGTGGGAAGGGCTGCAAAGAGTTGGCACAGGCTGCCCAGGGCAGCGGTGGAGTCCCCACTGCTGGAAGTGTTCGGCCACTGTGTGGGTGTGGCACTTGGGGATGCGGTTTCGTGGAGAACGTGGCGTTGGTGCTGGGCTGACAGCCGATCCCAAATGTCTTTTACAACCTAAACGATTCTTTTGTGACCTCAAGGCAGCTGGGCTGGGTGTAAGGGCTGCTCTTCTGGGCGAGAGTGACGATGGAAACGCCGCTCCCTGACATGAGCAAAGCAGCCCAGCAGTGACAGCGAGGCCTTGGTTCTGCCAGCAAAGCTCCTGGTGGGCCTGGGAACAAAGGGAGCAGGTGTGGTTAATGGGTGTGTTTTGGGCATGGTCACCCCTGCACGGCTCGAGGAGCTGCAGCGTCCTCATTTCTCTAGGCTCGGTTTCTCTCTTCTGAAGGAGGAATGCAGACAGAAAACATCTTTTGCACTTGATAGTCTAAAAACCTGCCCCACTTCAGTTCTGGCAGTTGGCTTGGTGAAGAGGCATTCAGCAGAAAAAGGAAAAAAAAGGAAAGATAGTTTCTGCTAAAAGCAAAGCTGTCTCAAGTCAGTTTTTAATTTCCCTGGCAGCATTCACCTGTGATCTTTCTTAGTTTGGAGTGAGGAGAACGCTTACATTTGATTTGAGCGAGTAACAGTTTAATTAAAGGGAAAAAAAAAAAGAACTTTCTGTTTGGCTGGGGTAGTTCTGCTGACATGAATGTGAGTTACTCCAAGTGGGATTTTGGGCTCAGGTCCAGAAGAGTAGAAATGCTTCTTTAAACCCAACTTGTAAGGCTGCTGTTCTGCACTGGGGGCTGTCCTGCTGGCTCACTAAAACACACGGAAGATGGGCTGCCTGGAGAGCAGGGATCATTTCTCTGCTGGTTTGAGCCCCGCCCAGGCTGGCGGAGAGGGGAAGCTGCAAAGTGGCTGCAAAGCTCCCGTGGCTGCCTGGTCCCCGTCCCAGGTGCTCAGGTGTGCACACCCCAGAAAGCAGCACTTCACCTGCTGCCAGCCCCGGCACACGCAGCTCGTTGACTCCATGGAACTGCCCTGCAATTTTGGGATTAAGTCTTCAAGGCTGCTGCTGCTGAGAAGGGCTGATGAGGCAGGTGGCAGGAGCCGGCTTTGCCCCATGAGGAGGCAGAGGAAATCCAACACCCGAGGCTGATGGCTTTGCATCTTGGATGAGTGAGGGATTCACAGCTTGGAAAGTCAAGTTCGAGGGGGAAGTTGCCTTGCAGGCATGTAAGGAAGTGGTGGGATCACTGCAAGCGTTCCAAAGCCATGCAGGTGTGGCACCTGGGGGATGGGGATTAGTGGTGGGCTTGGCCATGCTGGGTTTATGGTTGGGCTCGGTGATCTTGGAGGTCTTCTCCAGCCCTCATGATTCCATGAGCTGCAGGTACATATCCTGCCGGAGGTGTGACCCCATGCTCTGTACAGTTGCATGCTAAAGACTAAGGATGCCTTGGAAGAGGCTTCCAGGTCTGACTTTCATTTATGTATGAGGAGAAACCTCAGGACAGGTTTTTGGAGTGTGACTTCAGACATGGATTTGTAGACAGTCAGTAACTGAGGCATCTCAAACTGATGGATGCTCTGGCAATTCAGCTTGGAAATAATGTAAGAGATCTTCAGAGAACTTCTCCTTTCATGATGGCACAGGAGCTCACCTTCCAAAATTCTCAGTCTTGTGGCGAGATCCCTATAGCCAAGCACAGGAGAATGTATCACAACAGATCCCTGTCACATCCACTTTCTTGTACCTGTGCTGGCCACTGCTCCTTCCTCTGGTCTGATCGTTGCAGTTCCATTAGTTTCCTGACCTTGGAAATTCTTCTTTTGTCCATGTTAAGGCTATCGAGCTTCATTTTATTTTCTGGCTCGCTGTACAGCACCAGCATCCAAGCCAAAACTCGATGGTAGATCTGTGACAGTCTCTATCAGGAAAAAGGATAATGATGGCACCCAGGAGTTTTATCAGCCGCAGCTGCTGCACTGTTTGCTGGAGAAACTATTCTTTGAAATATATGAGCAAAATAAAGAGCCCAGCATCTGTAGCACTGTGGATAATTTAACAAGTAATCTCCCCTGAAAGAGCTGTCTGGGTGACAAGAAGCAGGGTGATAAAGAAGGGTTCTTGTGCTGGAGACAAAGCAGGAGCACCCTTCTTATGGAGACAGGCTGGGAGTGTTCACCCAGGAGAGAAGGGAGAAGGCTCTGGAGAGAGCTTAGAGCCCATTTTAGCCTAAAGGGGCTCCAAGAGAGTGGGAGAGGGACATTGGACAAGGACCTGCAGTGCAGGACAAGGGGGAATGGCTTCCTACTGAAGTAGGATGGATTTTGATTAGACATGAGGAAGAAATTGTTCCCTGTGAGGGTGGGGAGGCCCTGGCATATCCTGAAAAGGATGGCTCGAGGTCCGTGCGCCTCATCTCCTCAGATCCCAGTGAGAACATCCTCAACCAATCCCACTGCAACGCTGCCCACGGGCCCCATTGCAGCATCACCTCTAGAGGAGCCTATGGAAACCCTTCCTTTGCCAACAGGAGGGATACACAGACAGCCCTCGTTCTGCACTGGGGGTGTTATTGATCCCTGTATCAGCTCCTCCCATTCCAGCTCTGGACCCGTCCCCATGGCCTGGCAGCTTTTTTGAAACAACTCCCCCATCTGAGTTTCCTTTCTGTCGCCTTCAGTCCTGTTCTTGGATCTAGTCCTGGACACCATGGGGTTTCTGTGATCTGCTCTTTTGCAGAATGGGAAGTCTGCCTTTCTTCTTCCTTTTTACCCTTGTGGAAGAAAGCTAGAGGCACCTCCTGGTCTTTCACAGGCCTGATCTTGCCTAGTGATCCTGGAAGAGGGAAGTAGCTCTCCTTTCAGCCTGTGTTTTATAGTCACACAGACATTTCCAGGGCTGCAGAGGTTTTCAACTCCTCTGACCTCTCATCCTAACGCATTCGAAACTTTATTTTTATCATTAACGGGCCAGCACTCACTTCTTACATTTCTATTAAACAACGTATCTGCAAATGAGGGCCGGATTCCAGAGTCCCACCCAGCAATTTGACAGGGTCTGAGTGTAACCCTTCAGACTTTTCAGACATTCCTTTCATGATTTCGATGCCACTGTTGCTATTACAGACACTTCTGCTGGCACATCTTGCTCTGCTCTGATGCTTTTTAAGAACTCGGTGAAGGAGCCCAAGCTTTTAAGATACAACATTTAAGGAGCTTGCATTAGGAAAAACCTCCTTGTTCTTTGATAAGCAGATAGAGAAAATTTGAGGTATTTTAGTGCATTCTAGTGGATTCCAATCCAAAACTGGCTGCAGTTTTGGTTTTGCCATAGGAAAGGGAAAACAGGTCGACCGAGGTTTTGCCAAATGCAAAGCACAGGTGCCTTTTAATAGATATTAGTATTCAGGAAATGCTGTGACCCACATGAAATGAGATTAAAAATACCCTTAGAGCAACAAAACAGAGGAGGAGAAAGTTGGGAATCTGAAAGGTCTGTGCACTTTTGTCCCCACACATCATCTATCAGTGCAGCTTTAGTGTCAAGTGCTTAAAACCGTGAGATCATCTTGGTACGTTATTATGAAGGCAGCAATTAGGTGCTCTCCAGAGCTTGGTTTCTGGAGTGCCAAGCTCCAAAACACCTTGGTGCTCTGCTGCTGGTTCCCTCAAAACCCACCTAAACTCAGATCTTGGGAAGATGATTTAGAAGGAAACTCTTTTTAGTATAAGGGCAATGAGGCCCTGGCACAGGGTGCCCAGAAAAGCTGTGGCCATCCCTGGATCTCTGGAAGTGTCCAAGGCCAGGCTGGATGGGGCTTGGAGCAGCCTGGAGTAGTGGAAGGTGTCCCTTCCCATGGCAGGGGGTGGGACAAGATGAGAACAGTCCAGGGACTCTAATTCAGTTTCTGAATAGGAGAGGGAGTTGTGGGTCCCTGGTAGATGGCAGGACCTCCCTGCAGGCCTTGATGACAAGCTGTATTTAAGGCTTGCTCCTGTGCTCAGCGCTCCCTGTGGAGAAGCCATAGGCAGCTGCATCCAGAACACACTGAATCCAGGCCACTCCCCGTGCTGGCCATCACGGATCCCATCCTGCCACATCCCAAATGTGTTTGCATGCTCTCCCAGAGAGCTCTGGGTTCCCTTCCGGGGGCTGCAATTGTTGGCTTGGCTTTTTATTCCAGCTTTGTACCAAAGTGGATTGGATCCGCGACAGGAAAGACTCCGAGCGCAAGCTCTGCCAGCTGCTCCTCGTCTGCAAAATCTAAAAGTTGCTGCTCCTGAAGCCAGGCATTTTTATTTGCATGAGAAAGCTGTAGCTGACTGTAAGATAGTCTGTGATCTGATTTTAAAAGAAAAGGATAAAAATAAGTCGAACTGTGTTCTTGTTCTGCCTCAATTTAGCTGCTGGCCATTCTCTTTTGTGCTCCCCACATTTCTGGAGAGCTGGTTGACACTTATTTAGGTTGGCACAAACTAAATATAACCAAGTGTGTGTGAAAGAGCACGGCCTGGGTCACAGCTTCCAGAGCAGCAGAAAGAAGCATTTTGCCTGAAAATACAAAAATCCAGTTCTTTCCAAGACAGCTCAATGAAACACACACAACCTGAACAAAAAAGTAAGCGTTCCATTCAACTCCTGAATGCTGCTGAAATTTTTTTTTTTTGCCAGCTTTTACAGTCCACAGCCTTCTCATTCAATCCTGAATAATAGCTTTGAATTGAGCTGTAAAAGCTTCCGAAGTTTGAAGTCTTTTGACAAGTTAATTTAGCTGTATGGTAAAAAGTTTTTCCCCCAGATAGAATAAAGCCATCATCTCATGAATGTAGTAGTCAGCCAAGGGAAAGAAAACACCATTAGGATTAGAAATTATGGGCTTTCTGGAGATAGTTTGTGGTTTAGTGTAATCTACTATCAATATTTCAGTAGAAAAATATCTTACTCGTCATTCAGCTGCAAGTCAGTATCTTCACGTAAAACCAACACCCAAGGGCCAGGCTGCAAACATTTTTATTTCTAATTTTTTTCTGGTCATATTTTTCTGACATTTATTTAGGTTTTAATTGCTTTTCACCCTGGATGATGCTTGTGTTGTTTTTTTTTTCCCTTTTCTGGTTGAAAGAGACAGAATAGAAAAATGGATCAATATTTCCTCTAAGGTTCCCACTACAGAGAGACACACCCCATATTTTTTCTCCCAGCAGCAGCTGCCATGGATAAAAATAAATATAATAAATTGATACCCATTTCCCTTATTTTTAATATTAAGAATCAGAAAATGATCACTGATTAAGTATATCCAACAGTTATTCTACCCTCGACTTCACAAAGATTCCATATTCATTTTAGACTTATTTCAGCTTTCTATCTAAATTTAAGCCTTAGCGTGCTACTAAAATTGACTGAATCAAAAGAACCCAAAACAGTTGAGGGGGAAAAGAGATTTCTTTCATACTCTTAATTCTTCAGTTTAATTTGGAGGGATGATGACACTGTAGAAACTTTTGGGCAGTGGTTTGTAGTGGCCACAGAATAACTTTTCTCTCTGCAACAGGGATGATCCTTGTAGATCCCTTCCAAGTCAGGATATCCCATAACATAGTTGAGAGCATAGCTGCTAAATAAATAGGAAGTTTATAAAAACCTAGAAAAATATTGAAAACAAACTTCAGTGAGCAGTTTTATTTCAAAAACTGTAAAATGACTATAGTAACAATCCCGTGGATCTCCATCAGCAAAAATAAAGTGTAAACATGGAGAGGAAAGCAAACTTTACATTGTGACCTTCACTTTGAACTTCACTTGCTCATTTTTCCCCCCAAGTGGGGGACAGGGACTTGATTTTGCCCAAAACAACAGCAATAACTTGTTTCTGAGGGTCTGGCTCTTACTGCTCCAGGATTTCAGCTCTTGGGGCCCTGAGTGCTGCAGACTTGATGAAGTGTTGGGTGTGCAGACAAGCTGGGAAATGGCTCCTGCAGCCAGACACGGGTGTGGGGGGCTCAGAAGTGGAGCAGAACCACCTCGTTCTGCCTCACAGCTCGCTCTGAGCCAGGCAGGACTGCACGGGGGATGGATTTTGCAGCAGGGCGAGTGAGAGGTGTCTGTCTCTGCCAGAGAGTTGTGCGAGGAGAGAAGGAGGAGTTCCAGCTGAAGTGAAATTCACCAGGATTGAAAAATCTCAACCCAATAACAACAGAACAAAACTCCACAATAAAAGGAAAACACAGGAGGGGAAGGTGTAAATTTAGCATTCCCCATCCCGTCCCATGCGAACTGTAAGTTAGGTGCAAAGGAAGGAGTCAATCAGCACGCTGTGGGACAGATGGAGAACAGGGAATGGGAGATAAAGCACACAAGGGTGATGGGTGGCACAAGAAAAGGTCAGTGATGGATGATCAGGAGGAAGAAGAAGAAGAAGCCATCACCAGGTTGGGAATTGTGTCTAGGCTTGACTTTCTCCAAGGAACCAAGCGGCACTGCCACTCGGAGTAGCTCTTTGGTGTCTGGGCTCCAGAGGGAGTTCCTGCTGGCTCTCTTCCTGACTCTATCCTCCTGTTTTTTAGGCCGTGGAGTGGCAGGATTAGAGTGGAAAGCTGAAGCACCCTATTTTACTTTCACCACCTCCCTGTGACTAGCAAGGGAAATTAGCTGGAGTGTTGTGATGGCTGTTTCCTGCTTGAGAACATAAAAAATGGAATCATTCCTGACAAACAAGGAGTTCAGCTAAAGATGAGGTGGAGGTAGGCGGGAAGTTCTGTAATTGCTTTTTATTTAAATCTTTATGAATTAGCTCTGCCAGGGTGTTGGTTTCTTTTTTTTTTTAGGTTTTTATTTTTTGCTTCAACTAGCTTCTGTGGCTTCTGAGTAGGTTTTTCAGCCGCAATTACAGTAAAAACAGACTATATACAGCTATAGCCAATATGTTGGGTTTAACATATAGCAAGAAGCCTTTCCCTTGTGAATCTCCGAGGTCTAATTTACATGAGCAATGACAAAGGTTTAATTTTCTGCCATTATGCACAGGTTAGCCTAGACTGGGTATTAATAGAGACACGTACTCAACACCCACAGCCACAGGTATGGCATCAATCAAAACCTGAAGGTAAAACTCACACTCCATGGCAACTTCCAGGGCACAGTTTTCTCCTCTTGCTTCCTGTTTCCAAACTGCTCCAGCAGTGCAGAGAGGGAAGGCAACTGGTGTGGCCAGGCCCCAGCAGTCTGAGCCAGGAGCATGCTCTGCACCACAGCACAGGACACTTACAACCTGCAATGGCCACTGGGGCAAAAACGTTGGTTGTAAAAAAATGTTTAAAGAGTTTGGGATTAAATCCTCCCTCTGCAGCTGGAGCAGAAATGGGGACCACATGGGAGGGCAGACACTCTCCTGGCTGCCACGGCTGTGTCCTACACCAACCACCACCAGCAGATCTGTTGCCTTAGCAAATATTACCCTGCCTTGGTAACCTTCTAGGCCTTCCACCCACAGGTCTCTTGACACTCAAAAATAATTTGGGAGGTTGTTTATACACATATTCACCCATCCACCTGAGCACACCGAGCTGGCTCTGAATAAAGAGGGCAGAACAACCCTGTGAGGAAACCTAAAACCTCACCAGCCAAAGAACAACAAACAAGCCCAGGAGCCCAAAGAAGCTGGAAATGAAACAAAAAGGGCTTCAGCTTTAGGCAAAAGTGTTCCTAATGCCGGTGGTGCTCTCAGGTGTGCATTCCAGGGAAAATACCCCCAAACTCCAGGCCTGCCCCAGGGCAAGCCCCACTGCCTGTGTGCCTGAGCACAGACCTAGCAAATGTAATGGTTGTAAATTGAGGGCAATAAATGAATGTCTTAAAGTAAGATGGAAAGCTGAAGGTAACGGGATGTTATTGCTGATGGCACTGCCAGAGTCCACCCCCTGCCTTGGGCAGGGACACCTTCCACTATCCCAGGCTGATCCAAGCCCTGTCCAACCTGACCTTGGACACTTCCAGGGATGGGGAAATTATTGATGGATCATCCAGTCCAGCCCCTGGCTCTGCACAGACACCCCAACAATCCCACCCTATGCATCCCCAAGTGTTGTCTAAACACTCCTGAAGCCCTGGCAGCCCTGGGGCCGTGACCATTCCCTGGGGAGCCTGTTCACAGCATGGAAAAAAAAGCAACTTTAGGGGTCGGATCAATATGCCAATGATTTTTGTAAGGGTGGCCCTTTTGAATGAAAATTTAAGTGCTAAATATCTCAAAAAAGGTAAAAGAGAAACGGAGCAGTGTTTATAAACTACCACATACACGCAGAATTTGAGAGAGGGACGAAGTTGTTAGCAATTCCCATCAGGTCCCAGAACTTATGTAAATCCAGATGGCTGAACGACACGAGTTCATTTTTTCTTTTGCTTTAAGGGAAATCTGGAAGTTTTAAAAACAATTCAGCAAGAGCCAATTAATCAAAGCCACTAGCAGCGTGCTGGGATGGCTGCCTGCGCAGAAGGTATGTCATGTTTCAGCTTGTCTTAGGCAAGGATGGGAAGAAACTTCTAGGAAGCTTAGCAGGAAAGTCTCCTTTGCATTATCCCAGGCGACCCCAAGCCCCATCCAAGCCGGCTTTGGACACTTCCAAGGCCAGGGCAGCCACAGTTTCTGTGGGAAACAGAAAAAACGGAGTAATACATTGCCAGTGGTGTGTTCCCGTGGGATTGTGCCCCGCAGGTCCCCCCCACGCTTCGACATTTTGCATCCCATCATCTGGAATGTTTGGAGCGGGACTTGGGGAGTTTTTGGGCACCGTCTGAATCGAAGGCAAAGCACCAAAACACGAGTGACAGGAGATGTGTCAGTTCGATGGGGCGATTCCACATACGACTGAAAAATCAATCGAATGCTGAATGGTCGCTGCGAAAACGGGGTTAGAAGGAAGCGTGCCGGACAACTCCTTTTTATTTTTATTTCTATTTATTTATTTCCTCGCGGCAATTCGGGCAAAGCCGTGGAACCATGCCCTGCCCTTTCTGTCGTTTATCCCTCGCTTCAGCTGTTTGCTGTTACAGACGACACCTGACGGGTAACACAAGACGACCCCATCCGTGAGAGGGATCGCGCCTGAGGAAAACTCGAGGGAAAAATAACCTCGAGCCTTCACGTTTTAACGAAACACCGTCCCTACGGTACGGATCGCAGCCGCCGGGGGCTCGGGTCGGGAACCCGGTCCTGCGATACCCACGGCGAGCCCGGCGGGACCGCGGGCTCGGCGCCA
>VZRX01009018.1:37100-54402 GCA_013398075.1 Notiomystis cincta | reverse complement strand
ATGAATTTTTGTGTTTTTTAATTCTTTTTTTTTTTTTTTTTTTTTTTTTTTTTTTTTCTTTGGCCAAAATTAGGTTGTCTTAATTTAGTTTGGTTTTCTAATAATAAGCCAGTTATTTCATCTATCCATCTATTTATCTCTCTGTGTCTGTATCTGCTGGATGAAGAATTATATTTTGAGGGTTTTATTTTCTGCCATCACAGGATAAAATAACGTGCAGGGGCTGAGCATCTCAGCCTGGGTTTTGGCAGCAAAGCAATGTGTTGTTTTAAATGTCTTTTTAAGCGTGTCACTCCTTCATTCTGGGGAGCACTGACATCCAGTTGAACTGAACTCCATGTATCTTTCATGAGCAGTGAAAAACCCTGATATTTCACACGTAGGAAATAATTCACTTCATTAATTTTTTTTCTGGAGAAGTGGCGCTTTAATGAGGTGTCTGTCAGCGAGACTTAATTACAGTTAAATTCTGTGAGCATTAGTACACTGTGTCTTGTTCTGTGTAAAATGAACTTCCATTTGTCACGTGTGTGTGTAAGCATCGGTTTGCTGTTAGGATTTGTGTTAACTTCACTTTGAGGAATAGCAGTTACTCATAGCTGGGCTGTCACCAGTCACTTCACATCCTTCTCCTGCCTGGATTTTCCTGATATGTTCCAACAGCTTAGGTTGCATTTGCTTAGGGAAAATAATGCTCAGGTTGGTTCTGGGGTTGTGTTGACAAAACTTTATCTCTGAGGAAAGGGTCCACAACGTGAGCCTGAAACAAGGAACTGATCCTGGTGTGTGCTGTTCCCAAGAAATTCTCAGAAAAGGAGTGTTTTTCAAAGCATTTGCAAGGTTACATTTTTCCCCCATGGGAGCTACAGTTACCTAGTTCTTGTTACTGTTTGCTGAGGATTCTAGTAAAATCCTCCATACAGGTTCTTCTGGAGAGCAAAAACAACGGGCTGCCTTTTGCTGCAGGTTCACATGCACGTGGAGATGTGAGATTTGCTTCTCTGCTCAAACAGCCTGCACAAAAGTGAAGAAAAATAGCATTTTCCCCACCTTTATAACAATGAGGATTCTGCAAACCGGAATGGTCTGTGAGTTTTAGCCGAGGGAGCTCAGGACAGGGAGAAGGGAGAAGTGGGGCAGGTATTTGAGAACAGTGGTTTGGAAGGAGGTGGGATGTGATGGAAGATGGGCTGTTGGTCCCAGTTTGGATGCAGGGGGTCCAACTGCAGACAGATAGGGATGCAAAGAACCTGGAAGTCCAGGGATCACTGGAAGGGGAAGAGCTGTGGTGCAGACTGTCCCTCAGGAGGACTCCTGAAGGAAGAATTTGTGGGTGAAACTGAGCTTTCCTGCAGGCTGGGTTATATTTTACAGCACTGCATATGTGGAACTCATTTCTTCAGACGAACAGAGTCATTTCTCCAACCAGCAGAGGTTTGCAATCAAATGAAATCACCATCCCTAGTGCTGCAGGTGGGTCAGGAGAGGGGACCTCTCCAAGTCACGGTGTCATCGAGGTCGCCAGGACAGTGACACAGAGCTCGGCCTTGTTCTGTGTGGCGTGACCTGCTGGGGAGCCTGGCTCATTTCTTCAGGCTGCCTGGGGAAAAGGGAGCACAGAATGCTTTGGAGTAACTCAGAAGGCAATGGATCATGTTTCTTGGAGAGGTCCTGCTGGAGGGGGTTAAGGCTGGCACCTTTTATAAAGCTGGAGAGGGCAAGATCACGGTGAAGTGCAGTTTCCTGCCGCCTTCCTGGTGACATGGTGCAGTTTGAGGGGGGTTGTGCTGCTGGAGCGTCTTCAGGGCAGGGAAAGAAACAGACTTGGCTGAGTCCTGGTTGGACTCAATGGTCCTAGAGGTCTTCTCCAACATTAATCATTCCATGAATGTGAGCAAGATCTCTTCTGGGCTGTTGCAAAGCTCAGCCCTTCTTTGCTCCCCGTGCAAAGCAGAAAGCCTGGTCTGACACTGCTCTTCCTGCTGTTGGCCAACAGACCAGCCCCTGCATTCTGTGCCCTCGAGCCCTGCTGTGGGTGGGAAATGCTGCCCAAGTTCTCCACGTTTATCAGCAGGGCACTGAGGGCCTGGGTGTGTTGGGTGGTGAGAATGCTCCAACTTCGTGTCTTGTCCTCTCTCTGTGCTGAAGAGGAAGGGAAGGCAAGGGGAAGAGGCCACAGAGTCAGGAGTGTTGGGATCTAGTGTTGGATGTCCTGCTGAGTGACCAGTCTTTCCAGTGGGCTGGGACAGGCACTGGCTACAGTGATCTGCATTTGCCTTTCAGTTCTTCCTCACTACTTAATGCATATGAACCTCTCAAAATAAATTACTCTCCATATGGATTCTGTTGTGCATTTCTCAAACCCAAGACAGATTTCCTATTTGAATCAAATAGCAGTGCTTTGGTTGGGAGGAAACATTCTTTACTGACTTATTTCCACAACTGATACCTGCTGTTAGATCCTGGTGGAGGTTGAGGGATATATTTGAGTCAGGACTGCCTCTCACAAGATATTGACCTGGAAGCATGATCAAAGGAGGAGGGAGAGGGCTAGAAAGGAGTATTATTCTCATTGTACATGGTAGGTATCTAATGCTTCCTTGGGGGCTGCATGTGCCTCTCCTTGTCAGGCTTTTCTTCATCCCCTTGTTCATCCCTGTGCCTTGTATGGAGCCTTTGAGGATGGGCTTAATCATAACACTGAATGAAATATTTAACGTTAGGAAGAACACTTCCTGCTCGAAGCTTTGCAAAAATCACCAGCTTGTGACAGGGAAAGTAATCTGAGGTTTTGTGTTATAAATTATTGAATCTGCAGAAAAGCTGGAGACTTCTGGGTCAGTGGACAAAAAGGCTTGATGTGATTTCAGGGCAAAGTGTGGCTGTCACTGGCTGCTTTATACCTTGCAGAAGATGGCCTTGTCATTGCAATCTTGTTCATGAGGACATTTTGTGAGCTGTTGAGAGTAGAAAAGACTTCTACTGTGCAATTTTCTGAGCCATCCCTGCCGATTTTGGGTGGATTTACACAGATGACACAGTCTTGTTCATCTCAGTTGCTGTGTCTGGGTGTCTCTTGCTGCTATTGCCTCTATTAGGTTGTGTTCTGTCAACAAAAGGTGGTACCTGGTGGATTTGATTCTTTTATTCTGTAATTGCCCTGAAAACAACAAGCTCTAGTAAAAAGAAGGTGAATATTAGTACTTAGAACTTGAAAACCTCCTCTGACCTCACTAAGCTGATGATGAAGCTGGGTGGGAGCCTCACTTTGTATATTTGGGCCCTTCTCCTGTCTATATTGGTGGTTAAGGGCTCGATCCAGCACCTGGTAAAGCGCCCAGGGATCTCCCCTTTGCCTTGAGCTGGCTGTGAGGGGTGACCCCAAATTCCAGATGTTTGTGTGGACCTGTAAGGCTGGGCTCTCCTGGGCCAGCACAGTTCTCTGTCTGCACATTTAGGGTGGGACATCAGAAGGAAATTCTTCCTCAGAAGAACTGTCAGGCTTTGGGAGGAGCTGCCCAGGGAGTGGTGGGATCACCATGCCTGGTGGTGACCCCAGGCCGGTGGTGTGTGGAGCTGGGGGAGCCGAGGGCCCAGCAGCAGCCCTGGGTGGCAGCCACGGACCCACACCAGTGTTCTGTGGCTACTAAGCCCAAGTGTCCTGCTGTCAGCTGACAGCATTAGAATCACAGCTGAATTCTGTTTGGCACTGCAAGTGTGCTGCTTCTGGGCTTTGCTCTAAAAATGCTGGTCTAAAAATAAACTGCTGTGCAGGGATGCTGGAAGCAGGGGAGCAAACGGAGAACTTGTGCACAGAACATAAGGCTTGGCTGACTGCAGGGATGGGATCGTGGAGCAACACCAGCCCTGGCAGCAGCCAGGCCACATCAGGAAAGTTCTGCACAGGCTGATAGCTCCCTGGGAAAGGGGAGAAGGAAGTAAGGAACCTGAGAGCGGCAGGTAGACATTGAACCCTTCCATCGGCCCGCCGGCGGCCGGGCTGCCCCACTTCAAAGGGAGCGGGCCATAAAAGCCTAAACAGCAGTTGGGTGAGGAAAATTGCACCTCAGATATGAAATCCTGTCATGTAACAGCTCAGCCAGGCTGACCTCGTGCAGATCCTCTTAGAAACGGGAGTTTGGACTGCACAGACAGCGCAGCAATAAAAAGCACTCATGTTTTAATGAGGTATTTTCCTTGTTTAAAATGGCAGCAAACCCGAGCAACCCGAGCCATGCAGAAATGAGAGCATCTCCCTGCACGAGGCTTATCACCCTCCTCAGGACAGGGATATCCAGCTACTGTACACTTCCCATTCCTCGATCTTCCCAAGTGCCAGTATGAATGACATTCCCCACATTCTTTCCTTAGCTGTAGGGAGCTGATCAGGCCCAGAGGTTGGGAGTCGTGCTGGAAACTCAGAGATAGCTCAGGATTTAGCTGTTGGGCTTTCTCTTTCTTCTTCCGAGGGTATTCCCAGTGTGGGATGCCCCAATCCAAGGAGTTTGATATGGACATCTGATCCTCCTTGCTGCCTTTTTGTTCCACTAGGAAAAACCTTCGGTGTCTGCATTCGCTAGAGGAATGTCTAAGAGGAGCAACTTAGACTATATTTAAATAAATAAAAAAAAGCAGCATATTCTTGGCAATAATTTAGACTTTTGCTGTAAACTGTCTACATTCCCTGGGGGATGAGGTCTCCTTTTGAGAAAATCTGTTCTGGATTCAGCATGTTTGACAATTTCTCTGTGTGACTACCTTCAGGTTTTTGTTTTGGTGGGGTAAATGAGCACAATAATGTGCGTGTGCTTCTAAGTGCTCAGCTTGAGGGTTTAGTTCTAATTTTTTTCTTTAAAATATCAAAACCCTCTCTTTAGGATACCAGGACTGACAAGGTTTGCGTTCCAGTATTGCAACACAAGGTGTTCTCTGTTTCAGACTGTAAATATTTATCTCTTGTCAAAGCAGAGCAGTTACTATTGGGAACTGATCTGGCATGTGAAAAGGTTTTCCTTAAGGAATTTGTTTCCTTTTATTTACAGTGTTATCGTATATTTAAATTCCAGGGCCTCAGCATATAGCTCTGAGGCTCCTTCCTAGCACTGGCAGGGAGAACGGGAATTATCGCAGCCTTGGAACAGGGAGCAGGGAATTCTGAACGTGTGCCCAAGCCAGCCAGCAAGCATGCCTGTGGAACTGAGGCAGGCAGGGCCAGCTCCTGCTGTTCTCCTGCCAGAGAGAACAGGAGCGCTGGGATGGAAGGGGCATGGATTGAGCTCAGGTGAGCACAGCTGTTTCCTGGGCTGGCACTTCCCAGCTGCCGGGCTGTTCCCTCTTCCCGAGGCTCTTCTCTCCAGCAGCAGGCTCTCACAGCCCCTCTCCGTGTCTCTCTTTCTCCTCCCTGCCGGCAAAGCTGCTTTGTCATAACCTTCCCACAGCACTGGGAGCCTTCCCCAGCCACCTCCTGTTGGATCGCTCTCTGATGGGTTTGCCACAAGTTTGGGGATGGCTTCCTGCTCCTGGGAATTCCTGAGGCCTTCCTGCTGCCTGCAGGTCCTGCTCCTGGAGAGCTGGAGGCTGCTTTCATCTCCCTGCAGTGCCTGGCATTGCTGGGGAGATTGTTCCTGTTGTATTGTGCTGCACGTGTGCCTGCAAAGGTCTGGGGTTTTATTTTTTACGTCTTCCTAGCTTCTGTACATGCTTATTTTTTGATGCTGGCAGTTGCTCGAAATTCTCAGTGCTCTTCCCTGCGTGCTGGAATCTCGGAAGAGCAGCCAAGGGCTGTCGAGGAGGGCTGCAGGTTGTCCTGTTTTCACTCCGTTAGGCAACAGCCTCGTTGAATGAAATCAGTTACTGAGGCTGAGTTCAGCCCCTGCCGTGGCAGGGGAGAGCTGCTTTTGCTCTTGCTTAGCAGTGTGCAAAATGCCTGTCTCAGACTGTGGCCAGCACTGGCCTTTGAGCTCATCTCGCTGATACAAAGGTGGTAGGCAGATAAAATGAAGTGAAAATAAGAAATGCTTCCTTCGCCTCCAGTGTTTGAATATATATCTATTTATTTCACACGTCTGTACTTCATGTATATGAAAACAAATCATGCATACATTGAATATTTTCATATATCTATATTTCTGCCTGATCCAAACCCCAAGGACAACAGATGGATGTCCAGGGAATGCCTTTATCATCTCCTGAGTTTATCATCTGCTATCAGGTCACATCACCTTCAGTTCTTGCTCTGTAATCTCTGTCTCCAGGGACACACGTTCAATGCACCCTTTCTTTTCTCCTCTCTGACATCTCCTGTGAAATTTGCTGTTTGTGGCTTCAAGGCAACAAGTCCTTTCCTGATTTGGGGAAGGGTTTGTGACTGGTACTAAATCCAGCTTTTCCAGGGTGCCTTATGGCTTTAGGTAGAGTTTTTAATGGTAGTTGCAAATCGGGCTATGAAAAGGTAAATGGCCAAAGTTATTCATAAACACTGTGGTAGTCAGAGTGGAGACTCTTTGAATAGAAAGCTTTGTTCAGGCTTTCCTGGAGTGAGAAGTAAAGCTGTCCTGGTCGAAGGGAGCTGCTCTGTGTGGATTCAGTGCTGGGCTTATCTCCCTTGTTTAATGTGATATATTTTAGCAGAATCAAAGTTGGTTCTGAGTGTTACTGGCAGAAATAGCAGCCCATTTGCATATTTACTGGCTTCTGGGAGTCTAGATATGTCAGCAGCCTCTGCTCCTTTTCACTTGATCTTATCTCTCCATTCCATTTCAGGAAAAAATNCGCCCCCCCAGCCCTGGAGTGTGCTTTGCATGCCGAGTGCTCTGAGGTAATGGGAGTCGTGTTTGCTTTGCAGTGGCCCTGCACTTTGCTTGAATGTAAAACTGGTGCTGAAATGTAAATTTTCACCTGTCTGACATCCAGAGGAGGTGTTTGTCTGTCGGAGTGTGCTGTGGCTCTGCATGATTTCCTTCAGGAAGGGGCTGCACTTGGCTGGAGGTGGCTGCAGGCGTTGGCTGTCAGGCCATTTCTTCCCCTCTGCCATAATGTAACTTATTAATCATTATGTTCATAGAAACACAGAACCATTTAGGTTGGAAAAGTTCTTTAAGATCATCAAATCCAGCCGTTCCCCCAGCACTGCCACTAACCCATGTCCCCAAGTGCCACATCCACATGGCTTTTAAATCCCTCGGGGCTGAGGATTCCACCGCTGCCCAGGGACTGACAACTGTTTCCATGCAGAAATTATTCTCAATATCCAACATTAACCTCCCCTGGCACAACCTGAGGCTATTTCCTCTTGTCCTGTCACTTGGTACCAGGGAGGAAAGACCAAGCCCCACCTTAGGACAACCTCCTGTCAGGTACAAGGTGTATCCAGATTTGGATTTGTTTTGTTTTCACCTTGTATTCTTTCCTGTTCATGTATTTCAGAGTATCCCAAGCAGCAGGTGATAAGGTGGATAAGGTGAGAGGAGATTCTGCAGAGCAGAGCTTTGGTGACTAATGGCAGCTTATCTTGAAAGCCAAGCAATTCCTCCTGGTTGGGAAGCTAAGGAAGCTGGAGCTGTTAGCCTGAAGTTGCAGGAGGAGATTTAGGAACATGCAAAGGTGCAAAATCCCAAGCACCAGGAGAGTGAATAAAAGACCCCGAAGACTGGGCTTTGATGTTTTAAAAGGCTGAAGAGGGACAAAAGCAGGTGTAAATTACTTTCCTTCATTCCCACCCTGACAGAGGAGGAGTTGCAGGGAGGAATATTCTGTCTGTGCTGCTTAGTGTGAAAAGGCATAAAGGGCTTGGAGGTGTTGGTGAATGGGAAGCTCAGCATGACCCAGCAAAGTGCCCTGCAGCCCAGAAATCCCAAAACCCCGGATCCTGAGCTGCATCAAAAGAAGTGTGACCGGCAGGGGCACGGGGAATCCTGCCTCTCTGCTCCTCTTAGGTGAGACCCCCACCTGCAGAGCTGCCTCCAGCCCTGGGGCCCAGCACAGGAAGGACCTGGAGCTGCTGGAGAGAGTCCAGAGGAGGCCATGGAGCTGCTCCTAGGGCTGGAGCCCCTCTGCTCTGGAGCCAGGCTGGGACCGTTGGGGGTGTTCAGCCTGAAGAAGGGAAGGATCTAGGGACACCTCAGAGCCCCTTTCAGGGACTAAAGGGGCTCCAGGAGAGCTGGAGAGGGACTGGGGCACAAAGGATGGAGGGACAGGACACAGGGAATGGTTAGATGGGATACTGGGAAGGAATTGTTCCCTGTGAGGGTGAGGAGGCCTGGCACAGGGTGCCCAGAGAAGCTGTGGCTGCCCCTGGATCCCTGAAGTGTCCAAGGCCAGGTTGGAAATTGGGGCTTGGAGCATCCTGGGATAGTGGAAGGTGTCCTTGACCATGGCAGGGATGGAATAGGATGAGCTTTAAGGTCCCTTCCAATCCAAACCGTAGGTTAGGGCTCTAAGGCTTCCTCAAGGACAGAGTTGAAGTCCCTTTCCAGCTGGTGACAGACATTATTGTAAAACACATCCTAAAAAGCCCCCGTGGCAGGTACTGGTCCAATGCTTTGTGTGGCTTTACAGCCCAGTTTTCTTATTTCCAAGAGCGATTCCAATTTGCCTTGCTGTGTTCGTTGTGCAAACAGGCGAAATGGGCCATATGAAATGTGCTGTAAATGCTTAAGTAAATGGAGCCCTTCCTTCACCCTGAGTTAAGGAACCTCTGTGATGTTGGGAGCAACGCCTGGAAAGTAAACTCCCAAAAGTCTGTTGGCCTTTGTCAGTCAAGGTAGCCTACAGGTACTTCTTTAAAGGGTTTTGTTCGTTTTTGGTTTTGACCGTGCTACAAAACAGATAAATACATGATAAACAACCTGGAACTCCCTTGAGTCTGAGTAGTGCCAGTGGTTCCTTCCTTGCTTTTCTTGCTTGTCAGCTTTTAAGATTGAAACACTTGCCTGAAGATTCTGATTTTCAGTAAAGAGTCATGAAAAATGTAACCCTGTTCGGAGGGGTACAACAGAGGAACTTCAGGTTTGTGGTGACTGACTTGGTTTTCTGTTTTGGCCGTGGATGTGGCTAGAAAATGTTACTTGTAATTCCAAAGTGGAAATCATGGAACCCCCGTGAATATAAAGCCATGTATTTATTTCAGCTTCCTGTGGGCTTTCCTGCCCGTTCAGTTCTCAGCAGCTCTGGCACAGGAGCCAGGGACTGAGCAGGGTGCCCAGGGCTGCCCTGTGTCCTGAGGGTTGATCCTGTGAGCGGTCACAGCTCAGCATCATTTTGTCACATGATGCTAGGGAGAGGAGAACAGGTTTCCCCAACAAATAAAAGCAAATATTGCACTTTAAAGGCGAAGTTGTGATTTCTTGCTTTCTGTTTGGTGCATTATCCTTCATGCTCATATGTAAAATTTGGATTTAGATAAAGTTCCTTAGGGTAAAATGCACAGTGCACTCATATGGTGTAAGACATTTTTGTTGGCTGTAGAAAAACAGAGCCTTTAGAAGGAGAAATGGCAGAGTTGGAGTTGGAATGAGATCTCTTTCAGGTTTCTTCCAGCCCAAACCATTCTGCGATGCCATGATCCTGTGCAGTTCCCTAGGACTGCAAGGGGTCTGGCTGATGGGGTGGGAAGCGCAGTGTTCTGGTGTTGTGATTCCCATTCAGTGCCAGACAGGAGGAATAAAACACTCAGAAATGTAAACTTTGGAACCTGGGGTGGGATCTTGAAGCTGTTGGGGGTGAGAGTGTGCTGTGCCTGAGGGGGTGGGCGTCAACCAGGGCCCAGCGTGCTCGCCAGAGCTCCGCACACACTCCTGCCCTGCAGGCTGGGGAGCACAGCCCAGGTCTGGGGGGCAGAGCTATGGGATGTCGGGGGACAGGACTGGCAGGGGATGGCCTCAAACAAAACAATGTTTTGGAGGTGGACAGTGAGTGTTGGAGCCAGTAACTGAGGCATGAACAAATGTAATAAATCCCGGGTTAAAGGGGCTCCTGGATGAGCAGGTGCGGGGAGGGACCCCTCTGCCTGGAAGGGAGGTGAGCTCCTGCTGGGGAGCGTGAGGTGAGCCCAGTCAGGCTTGGGAGCAGGGGGAGAGTCCAGGGCAGGTTTGCATCACTCTGGTGATGCAGCTCCTTGCTGGTTTTAGGTGCTGGCAGGGGATGTGAACCACGGAGCGCTGTGATCTCTGCCTGTGTCGCTGTTTTGCAGCCAACAGCAGAGGGCTAAATGTCCACTCCACGGTGATGCAACGTGTTTGTGGAGACCTTGGGGCATGGTTCTTTTTCCCAGAGCATGACAAAGGTCAGGACTGCCAAAGCCACGGGGGCAGTAGGTGGGAATGGCAGTGCAGTTTAATGTGGGGCGCTGGAGAGCAACATGAAGCTTCTGTCTCAAACTGGCCCTTCCAGAAAAGGACTTGAGGAAATGTCTCACCAGACAAAAGGACTGCATGGGCTGTGTAGCAGGCTTGCTTGAGTGTTCTGACTGAATTATTTTCTCTTGGTAATCAGATAGCATTCAATTAAAAAAAAAAAAACAAACTCGGCTGACCTTAAACAATGTTTGTTCTTTAAAAAAGAGTCAATATTCTTTTTCCAAGTTAATGAAGTAATTAACAGTGATTGATGACACATGTACTCAGCTATTTTATGCTGGGAGACCAGATGGGTTAGGCACAGCTAGTGACCAGTAATTCTGATTCTTTGTCAGAAGGAACAAGAAGTTCAGCTGTGGCTGGAACAGCTCAGGTACGTGAAGAGAAAAGGTAAATGTTTTTCTCTCTGCCTTTGCCTACCTGAGGAGCTCAAAAACAACCCCAGGTAAAGAACTGCTTTCAGCCAGTGAGGTGAGCTCCCTGTCTGCCAGCCACACCACCTCTTCCTGGCACTGAAAATGTTGTCGGGGAGATTCTGGATGAAAAGAATATGGAATTACAGAATTACAGAAGGCTTTGGGTCGGAAGGGACCTGAAAGACCATCTAGTTCCACCCCCTGCTGTGGGCAGGGCTGCCCCTCACTTGTTCAGATTCTAATCAGGCCTCGAATATATAATTTTGAATCACTTTTCAGTCAAGCATTTAAAAGGAGTTTTGATTTTTCTGCACCTGAGTGAGTGAAACGAGGGTGATCTGCAAGGCAGGAATGAAGAAACGGGATAAACTCCCAGTCTGCATTTACCTTCTGTCAAGCACTACTTTCAGCGATCTGATTTGGACTCCTTTGAATGTGGAAACAGTAGGATGGAGGAAAAACATGGAATTGGGAAAGAAGAGGGCCTCAGAAAAAGCCAAGACAGTAGATTTTTATAGGTAGTCTGCCCAATTTTTGCCGACTCCTGCAAGGCTCTGGTAGCAGCTGGAACAGGCTCCCGAGGCAGACTTTTATCCTTTCTCCCTCCCACGCGGATCCATCTGTGAGACTGCTTGTTCTTGCTGCTCTTGCTGAGAAATTGGATCGAGCTCAGAAGCATCCTGCTCTTTCAGACCCTCTGCCAGAGTCCTGCTAGTCAAGGAGGGATCTGTATTCCGGCAGTTTGGACAGTCCCAGGTTTCAAACAGTCCCTTGCATTTCTGAATCTGCAGCTCTTCCTGCTTGACTCCGAAATAAATAATTTCCAAGTGGTTGGCCACTTTAAATTGGAGCTCCCACAGGGTGAACATGAGGTGATATTTCCAGATTTGCTCAGGATCTTTTGTTCAGAGCCTTGGGTGACGTGTGGGAGGGTTTAGGTTTGCTTCTCATGCACTTGGTTGTTCCCAAAGTGGTTTTGGGATACCTGCAGTGGTTTCGACATCAATACTTGTTGAGGTCTAAAAATCGATCAGAGATCTCCCCAGTGGTATTGCTGTGAAATCTGTGGAAGTAGAAATCACTCCTAACAAGGAAGGAGAAGGGGTACAAAACTTTTTGGGGTTTGGGTGCCCACCAGAAGATTTTTCTTTCTAGGTTGTGCAGGCACCTTTGGTTTTCAGAGCAGCTGTAAGTGCTGGTCAGGGTGGCAGTTTGCAGAAGTGTCTGTGCAAGGTACCATGTAAACTAAGGATTTTCTCAGTTTAAAACTTGATGAGGAAAATACTGCCAGGGGTCAGTTCAAGAATGTCAGTTTTGTGTTCATTTAACATTGAAATGGACGAAGGGTGTCTTCTCTTCTGCTGAGATGTCATGTTTTCAGTTTGGGCTGGTGTCTCAGTGCTTGGATTTCCAGAGCTCGAGTACAGGACTGCCACCAGAGATCAGCCTGAGCACCTGACTTTGAGACACGACTGAAAAGAGCCTGGGAAAAGCAGCTTTACTCAGGGAATCTGTGTGCCCTGGAAATTAGTTGTGGAGAGTTACTTGACAATAAAAAGCAAGAGGATGGGAAACTGCAGAAAACATCTTCCTTGATTATTATTTTTGTAGAGAATTTCTTTTACACATAATTAGACTAATTATTTCCGCCTGGGTTTGCTAGCCTTATGTAGCTGTGGATTAGTTGTGTGTTAATAAAGTAGCCCACAATCAGTTAATAGTGCCTTGCCATTTGTGGCTGTTGTCCATTTTGTTTCCTTTTCACCAACAGTATTTGTTCGGCTCTGGGCTGTCATGTGAGAGCCTCTTGTGATGGCTGGCAGGGATAATGTCAGCATTTGCTAAACAAATGCACCAGGGGCTGATCCCTTCAAGTGCTGCCATGTTCCTGAGCTGCTTTTTGCCTTTGAGTCACCGTGCTGGGCTTTTGATGTTGAAGGCAGGCACCTCTGGTCCTGGTGCTGCAAGGAGACGATGAGTTTGGCACAGATGGGACGTCCTGGCAAAGAGGGCTGGACTGGTCAGTCTGGATCCTCCTCGCTGGGGCATGTTTGTACCTGGTGTTCCCTCGGAGAGGAGCTGTTGGTAACAGCTCCATTAGGCTGGGTTTCCTTTTTAATTGTTGCTTACACAGTTCTAGCTGTAGTGAAGGCTGCAGTGCTCACCTGCCTGTGCTCCATCCCCCTTCCATGAGTACTCCTGAGTTTTGTGTCAACACTTGCCAGTATTTTCCTTAACTTACTGAGTGTAGGTGTGGAAACTGGGAAGAATCTGATCTGTGATTTCAGTGCAGTATAGAAAGTTTTACAGAGCAGAATTTATATTTCGTGAGATGCAACTGTCCCTTCTGTGTGGGACAGAGCAGAGCTGGGTTGGTTTGGGGATTGTAGGTTGGCGTCGAGGTGAGATTTAAAGGCTTTTTAAGGTCTTTCAAAGTACTGCCACATTCTCCAGCAGCATCCAAAACACCTTGGGAGGCATTTCACAACAGGATTTGCACGTGGTGACACTTCTCAAACAGTCTCATGGGTTTCCTGGCCTCGTGCAGAAGCCCTTGGTATTCGCCCTCTTTCATGAGAAATTTGTCCATTTTCTTTTGGAATTCAGGAGAACTTTTGCTTTTTCCAGCAGTCCAAGTCAGAGCTGCTCAGTGCAGCTAATGCAGAGAGCACACTTCAGATTGTGCTTTTTCCACAGTCTTTTTCCTTTTCTTTCCACAAGCTTTTTCCTTCCCTTCCTTCTGGGTCCGCTCAACCTCTCACCCAGCCCAAGTAGGGGAAACACTTCTAGCTCTGAAAGAAATAGCTGGAGAGCAGAATGATCAGTGATTTGTCCGCATTAATGGTGATGCTGTATCACTGTGATATCCTAAATCACCTCTGGCTGGGCTACAGGTTTGTTATAATCTGCTTCACCTGCATGAGGAATTTGTACCACACCTCTGGTGGTGTTTTTCTGGCCCTTTTGAAACTCTTACACTGCCTACTTGGACAAGGAGGGAGAATGCCCAGATCAGCACAAAATGCGCACAGTTTTGGAGGAACTGGGCTAACACAGCAGCAAATTTGCTGCTCTATTTTTATTTTTCATTATTCCACGGTAATCTCATTGCTCCTCTGGCCACAGCTGAGCCTTCAGCTGACAGCAGATTTTACAGTGTTCACCTGTTACTCTCACAGAGTGTGTTTAGAGACACAAAACTGCTTAGAGACTCCAAACTCTTTCAGGGGAGTGTCTGGTGATGTTTGAGGTTTGCAGATGTATTTCCTGGAAGAGGTCTGACTATTGCTTTGAAACTGTAGGAAAACAAGCACTTGTGGGCAGTGGGCAGTGCCTGTGAAACCTGCTCTCCTGAGCTAGATCCCATGAAGTTGTGTTCTGCTGGAAAAACAGGAGTTGAGGGGACCTTTGTCAGAGGGCTGTGGGGGTCCTCAGGACTACTTCCACTGGTTTTGTCACCTTGCAAAGTGGCCGCTGGGAAATGTTATCCCTGGAGGGGAGATCAGCTCGGGAGGGTTTCACCCTTGCTCTGCTCTAAATAAAGCAGCCTGGCCTGGTGGAAGGGGTCCCTGCCTGTGGCAAGGTTTGGAATGAGATGAACTTTGAGGTCCCTTCCAAGCCAAGCCATTCCATCATTCTAAATAAAGACGCGGTAAATCTTCCTGTGGTCACAGTGAATTGTTGTCAGGCACCTCTGAGCCTCTTCCTTCCCTCCTCTTTTCATGTATGGATCCTGTATTGGCAGGATTTTATAAACAAACGCTGAAAAGCAAAAGCAGCTTTCCCCCCCTCTGGTTAAAGTGCAGGATCTGTTGTCAGAGGAAAGATTTCAATCAATAAAGCTCTGAGAGAGGCCGTGCCTCCCTTCAGGCCGGTGTGTTTATGTAAACCGGGGACCCTTTTCTTCTAAATGCAGTGAGGAAGGAAATTTTGGGGAGGGGAAAAATAATGATCTCGTTGTAATCAATCTGTGCCAGGCAGAAGGGGCAGCGGTGTTTCCATGGCTTTTGGAGAGCAAACCCCATGGTGCTTGAGCCCTTTTAGCATTCCTTTGTTTCACCAAGGGCTCCAAGGGATCCTGGCAGCAGTGCTGCTGCTGTGTCTGACAGAGCTCAGCCCTGAAACCTCACCCCCAGGCCAAGATTCCTATCTGGGCTCAAGAGCAATTAAAGCTCTGAAAAATTGAGCTCTGCAAACAAAGTTGTGCGGTAAACTGTCATTCCTGGTTGCTTTACATCTGGACTTATGACTGGCACAGGGGCACACCTGGAAGGGGCTGGGAGGAGGAAGGTGAGCCTTCATACTGTCACAGAATCACAGAACCATGAGGGGTTGGCAGGGACCTTAAAGATCATCTCCTTCCACCCCTCTGCACCTTCCACTATCCCAGGTGGGCCTGAACAGTGCCAGGGATGCATCCATACCTCCCTGGGCAACCTGTGCTGGTGCCTCACCACCTTCACAGTAAAACATTTCTTCCTAATATCTAAATTTCCACTGTTTCCAGTTTGAACCCATTATTCCTTGTCCCCTCAGTCCAGTTCCTGATGCAGAGTCCCTCTGCAGCTTCCTTGTAGCCCCTTCAGAAAGTGGGATGTTGTTTTGAGGTCTCTATGCAACCTTCTCTTCTGCAGGCTGAACAGCCCCAGCTTTCTCAGCCTGTCTTTGTAGGGGAGCTGCTCTGTCAACAAATCATTCTTGTGGCAGACCTGTAAAAAAAAAGGAGAAGCTTTCTGTAGGGGTAGGAGAAGAGCTGGAATTACTTTTAATTCAGGGGAGATGCTTCGCGAGGTTTGGTGCTGAGGCACCAAACCACGGAGGAACGAGGCACTTTGGCAGAGGCTGCAGCCCCTCAGCCTGCCCTGCAGGTACAGAGGCTCCTTTGGGGCTGTGATAAGGAGGTGACAGCACCCTCAGACCATGGCCACCCTCTGGTCTAGGGGTGTGATGAGGATACAGCTGCTGATGCTGCAGCCCTCGTGGTTTTTGGGAGCCCTGCTAGAAGTAGGCTGTGCTTCCCTGTGCTCTCATTCCCGAGATTTTTAAAAATCCAGCAGTGACCAGACTCTGAACAATTCTCCTGCAAGGCAGGAAGCTTGATGATCCCAGACCTGACCTGATTAAATAGTGTTTTACACTCCTGCTCGTTTGAGTTCTGCTCGGCACTTCCCACAGCCATTGCCCTGTCCGTGGATGCTCTCCCGAGCCCTTCCTCTGCTCTGTGCCCAGGGATGTGCCAAACCTGGCACGGTGGCTGTGGCCCTGCCCACTGTCTGCCAGGACAATTCCCAGAGCCAGCAGGTGACCCTCTGGTGGCAGCAGCCGTCCATGCCCGTCTCTGCTCCCAGCTGGAGCCCAGCCTGGAGTGCCCTGGCCCCCCAAAAACCAGGGGTGAGCCTTGCTTTGACCCATCTGGCCAAAGGCAGGGGAGTCTGAGGTTCCTCCTGCGTGTGGGATGGCAGTGGGCAGGCAGCCCTGAGCCAGCCCATGCCAGGGGGGAATGTGCCTCTGGAAAGATGCTCGGAGTGGACTCGCTGTTCCTCAGGCCAGAGGTGATCGCCCTTGTCCTGGAAGGCACAAGAGTAGAAGTTAAACAAACTCGGGTTTGTTTTTATTTTTAATTTTTTTTTTTTAAATGAGAATTTGCTTGGAAAACCCTCTAGACCTCCAGATATCCGAGGCATGGGGATAGAGAGCGTTTTGCTTCTTTTAATTTAAGGAATGCCACTTGAGATAGTGGCAAAATGGCAAATTTACAGAAGAATTGTTGCAGAGGGAGGCCTGGCAGCAGCTCACCCGTCTGCACTGGGATCAGTGCAAGGGCTACCTGAAAATTAGAAGTTTGGGGGGAGATAATTTGGGACATGACTGCTGTGTCCTGGAAAGAATCATGGAATCACGGAGTGATTGGAAGGAACCTGAAAACCCATCTCATTCCATGCCCTGCCATGGGCAGGGACACTTCCCACTGCTCCAAGCTCCTGGTCTGGAGCACTCCTGGGGATGGGGCAGAAGTAGGAACAGATTAAAGTGCTGGTGCTGTTGGATAGATTTGGTGCTACTGATTCCATCTTTGGGAAACTTCCCGCTGTTCACGCTCACATTTTCATTCCTGTGCTGGGAAAATGAGGACACGGAGATCTGGTAACTCCACTCCAAATCCTTCTTGTCTGCAGCTGAGATGGCTTATGCTGCAACAGTACCTGCTGGTTTTAATGGAAATAAATTATGTTAGTATCTTGCTAATGCCTGGTCTAAGCTGACCCATCTCTGTTTAACAGGATGTGCTGATTAATGGGACTGGAACATCTTGAACATTTGGGATGGCAGAGACCTGCAGGGGTTAGAAATGACATTTAAGTGATTTTTCTCTCGAATTTGACACGTACCACGGAACGCGTTCCAGGTCTCTAAGAATGCAAGATGGGCAGAGAGAAACTTGGAGAGTGCTAATGCTGAGACACTTGGGCTGCAGAGAAACAGCCAATTAAAGAGGGCTTTTAATGAAGCACGGCAAGGAAGGGACTGTGC
>VZRX01009018.1:26090-37025 GCA_013398075.1 Notiomystis cincta | reverse complement strand
CCTGGGCTGCCTGGGCTGCCTGCCGAGGGGCTGGCGGTGCAAAGGGGAATCACCTGTGGCTGTGGGATGCGCTGTAAAGGACACAGCTGGGTCTCAGTGGGTCTAATCCGGGTCAGCTGCCTTGGTTGGGGGTTGTGCCAGTGGCAGAGCAGAATCTCCCAGATACGCTGCCTGTAAAACAGGGATCTGCAGGAACCTCAATGGCTTGAGTGGGAAGGCAGCTTAAAGCTCATCCCGTTCCCTCCTCCTTGCTACGGACTGGGACACCTTCTGTTAGACCAGGTCACTCCAAGCCCTGTCCAGCCTGGCCTGGAATGCTTCCAAGGATGGGAAATACTGGCTAGNGAGAGCGTTTTGCTTCTTTTAATTTAAGGAATGCCACTTGAGATAGTGGCAAAATGGCAAATTTACAGAAGAATTGTTGCAGAGGGAGGCCTGGCAGCAGCTCACCCGTCTGCACTGGGATCAGTGCAAGGGCTACCTGAAAATTAGAAGTTTGGGGGGAGATAATTTGGGACATGACTGCTGTGTCCTGGAAAGAATCATGGAATCACGGAGTGATTGGAAGGAACCTGAAAACCCATCTCATTCCATGCCCTGCCATGGGCAGGGACACTTCCCACTGCTCCAAGCTCCTGGTCTGGAGCACTCCTGGGGATGGGGCAGAAGTAGGAACAGATTAAAGTGCTGGTGCTGTTGGATAGATTTGGTGCTACTGATTCCATCTTTGGGAAACTTCCCGCTGTTCACGCTCACATTTTCATTCCTGTGCTGGGAAAATGAGGACACGGAGATCTGGTAACTCCACTCCAAATCCTTCTTGTCTGCAGCTGAGATGGCTTATGCTGCAACAGTACCTGCTGGTTTTAATGGAAATAAATTATGTTAGTATCTTGCTAATGCCTGGTCTAAGCTGACCCATCTCTGTTTAACAGGATGTGCTGATTAATGGGACTGGAACATCTTGAACATTTGGGATGGCAGAGACCTGCAGGGGTTAGAAATGACATTTAAGTGATTTTTCTCTCGAATTTGACACGTACCACGGAACGCGTTCCAGGTCTCTAAGAATGCAAGATGGGCAGAGAGAAACTTGGAGAGTGCTAATGCTGAGACACTTGGGCTGCAGAGAAACAGCCAATTAAAGAGGGCTTTTAATGAAGCACGGCAAGGAAGGGACTGTGCTCGGCAGTGCCTGCCGGGGCACTTTCCTGCACATCAGGGCGGTAACCTCAGCAAGCCCATCCTGAGCGCCCGTGCCGGTGTTGGAAGTCTCAGACCTGGTTTTGCTGCCTTCTTGGAAAGGAGCACACAAATCCGAGCTCTTAGCTCCGAGCTAAGAGCTCTTCCAAGAACAGCTAGCGCTGCCTGAAAAGCCGCGGCACAGCCACGCTGCGGACGGATGCTCCTTGTGCGAGGCAGGAGCGGTCCCCATCAGTTCCCATCGCAGCCGTGCCCCGCCCCAGCTGGAGGGCACCACTCCTTGGGATCTGCTGCTGGAGCAGTTTGGGGCGGGCACAGTCAGCCGGATCCGTGGCGATGGCTCGGAGCTGGCTGCTGCCAGCAGGCTGACTTCATCCCAGTGCACGGTGGTGATGCCCGGCCGGGCAGGAGGNCCAGCCTGGCCTGGAATGCTTCCAAGGATGGGAAATACTGGATAGTACTTGGTATAGTGCTAAAACCCCCCTGACCCCTGGGAAACTGAGTGTGGGGACACCTCGAGCAGGTTGTTTTGGTGTAAGGGTGGCTGGATGGTCGGTATGGGTCTCTCAGCTGGGGTTTCTCCAAGCCAGGGTATCCTACTGCTTCTATACTTCCTTTTTTTTGAGGGGGCAGGAGCCAGGGGTTGCTTACTCTGTGGGTTATTTCCCCTCTGTTCTCTCTTCCTCCCTCTAATACACAGCTTTAAAAACAATTGGGAATGGTGGATTTTTTTTTTCCCCTGGGGCAATATGGAGCTGCTTCTTAGTAATCTGCTGGAGGCTTGGGTAGAGTGGGAGTAGAATTGATTGTGTGGGTTTTTTTCCTTCCTGCTCCAAGACCACTTCTTGGCACTGAGGAATTTTTCTTTAGACTTCTTTGGGGAACAGATGCGTGAAGTACAGTTACCACTCATACATATGGCTTTTAAAATATGGAAGCTGTTGGACTGAAGTGGCTTCATATGGTGCTGTTGGAGGATGAGAATTAACATGGAATTTTGGGTTTCTGAGACTTGAATGTGTCATTGGAAAGTCTTTTTTTTTTAATTTTTTTTTTTTTTAGTAATGTTAAGTATTAATCTGCATCTTCATGGTTATTAATCAAAGTAACATTTACAACTCTGAAAATTATTCTCTCTGCAGCCCTTAATGCCTAAAATAGCATTGTAGTTTAATCTAGGGGATAAATAGGTTATATAATGTACAATTTAAATGCTTGTTAATCTTAATTTGCTAATGCGGACATCTTTTTCTTTAATTGCAGGTTCCCATTTTAAAAGCCATTGGAAGACACTCTGCCACCCTCTTGGATTACTTCCCTTACAACTCAGCATGTCACTGTGCCCTGGATTTTACAAGATGGCCATGATTTAATCCCCACTTCCTATTCTTATGTACTGGTGAAGCACTGGAGCTCTTTCGAGCTGCTGTCGCTCCCGAGGGAACTGATCTGTCTCCAATCCCTTCTCCCAAGGACTAGACATTGCCAGCAATGAGCTCCCAAAGCCATCCAGGTAAGGGCAAGGCCACTTGGGAGTCCCAGCAGCCACCTTACAACACAGCCTGTTGCATGAACACACCTTTTACACAGCTGGGGTGATCATCCAGACCCCTTTTCTAAAACTGTGTGGGAAGTGGTCTTGCTGTGGCCAGGAGTTGCAAGGAAGTTTTACCTTTTCAGGCTTCTGAAATTTGGCTTTCTAATTGTTGCATCAGTGCAAATTGTTGGTATTTTCTGGAGTCATTAACCAGATGTTTAATTTGTTACATCTGTGCTGATGAGCCTTAACGACGTGGAGGGTACCTCCAAGGAACAGGCATGGTTCTGCTAGAGCCTTTATTGATATTTAAGAAAACTCTTGGACTTTTAAAGTACTTTTTAATAGGAAGGAATAGTTTTGCTGGAACAAAAGTCAATTGATCCACCTCAGTGCTGTCTGGGGGATTATCCCTAATGTGTCTTGTAATTTGAGGCATGATTCATCACTACCAAATTGTGCATTTCTGTCTGTCAGGAGGATCTGGAGCTGCTCAGTTACCTGCTTTCCATCTTAAAGGTGCCTCACACATTTGTTTTTAGGGAGTTTGGGGCAACTTTTGTGTTAGGCAGAGCTTCTTAAGAGGAATTTCAATTGTGCTTTGGCTGGTTCAGTTTATGGTACAGAATTGGCTGCTGGGAAGCAGATAATCCAACAACAACAAGGCACGTGGAAGGATTTATTAACTCTGCTTCTGAGAGATTATTCTGTGACTTCAGTTTAATCAGGTTTGGGTGAACAAGTAAGGCTGAAGTGCTAAAAGCCAGAGAACAGCTCCTAAGATTTAAGGAACTGCTTATTTGTGGGGGAAGAAATCCTGCAATAAATAAGGATGCTGGAGTTTACAGGCAGCAGGGACAGACCCAACTCTCTCCTCACAACTGAAATGAATTTATAAGTCTCTGCAATTATCAGAATTATCAAAAAAGAAAAAAAAAGTGGCTTCTGCTTCCATAATGTAGCAGTGTTAGATTTTCAAAGTTGTTGGTACTATGAGGAGTTGTGGAGTGCATGTTTGTATGAGTGTAGGTGTTCCCTGAAGAGACAAATGCAGAGTGATGTTTTCCAGGAGCTCCCTTCTTCTTCAGAGACTGAGTAGTTCTTGTCTCAGTGTTCTCCTGTCTCAGGCAGCAGTGAGGCTGTGCACCTGTGGCTGCCTGCAGTCCAAAGCCAACTGTGGGCCTCGCTTTGCTCCTTAGGGAGCAGCTCTCGAGATTTGGGAAGTGGTGATGCCCTTCCTGGTTGGGCTGTTCTGCAGGGGAAACCTGCTGCTGGTTTGCCTTGCTTCCCTTTCTAATCCATCACTGAGCCCTTGTTTCTCCTGCCTCTTCCTGCTGCTTTGGCTCTGTGTTCCTGTAGATCCAAAAACCAGTCTGAGCTTTGTTTTGCTAACAACTCTGCCTAGAATAGTGCTGAGAAGGGTGGTCTGATCAGAGCCCAGGGGTGTGGCAGCTGGGCAGGTTGGTGTTGGATATCCAGGTGCCCTTCCTGGGTGCTGGGTTCTTACTCTGGTTGTATTTCCAAGGGCTGGGTGGGAATTCTGCAGAGTATTGTGGTGGCTTTGTACCCCCGGTGTCCTTGTTGCTCGTTTCCCTTCCAAGAGTCAGTTTTATAACAAGGGGCAGAAACATTTCCCAGCCCTTGCCAAAGATGACATTTGGACTTCTCATGTCAGTTATCATAGCCATGTTGATTATACAGCTACAGGTAATTATTCCTAATGATGGGCATTGTTTAAGGGAAGGCTCTGGCTTAACTCGAGAGCCTATTAAGCCTTGCTTCAGTGGGTTCAAGCTTTCTTCTCTGATCTTCTCCAAGCCCAGCACTAATGGGATATTTTAGGAGCTGTGCCATGAAATTGTTGCGGTGCAGATGAATGGAATTGGTTTGGGTTGGTTTTTCTTTTTTTCCTGTGCCTTTTTTTTTTTTTTTTCTTTTCACCCTACAGAGCTTTTGTGAGAAGTGTTGGGCACTGAGGGCTTCTTGCTGAGCAAGGTGGAAAAATATGGAGAGGATTTAAGTTGACTAAGAGAAGTGTGACTTCTTCCCACATCACTGCCTCCTCTTTTATTGTATTTTGGAGTAAGATTCCTCAGGGAGTAAGAAATGGCTTTTGGAGAAGAACAAAACTCAGGTGGGAGAAAACTTCCAGTGACTAAATCAGTCTGAGCCCTGAATGCAGGCTAAAGACCTTGAGCTTTTTTTTTCTGGGCTCTCTCCATGGTCATCTTCTTGATTTTTGGTTTGGGACCAGCATTCCAAGTGCACTGGGCTTGCCCCACAAACACACACGGAGCAGGAGAAGGTGGGGAGGGTGGGCAGAGGGACTGGGTCTGGCTTTTTCCCACAGCAGTGAGAGCAGGAGGCTGCCTAGGATCCAGGCAGGACTGAGCTGGGAGGTGTCATGGGCCCTTTGGCTTTTGGCAGAGGAGTCGCCGCCTCTTCCAGTGCTGGAACAAAGCTGAAAAAAAACCCCACACTGAAATTGTGCTGCGAAGGCTCAAGTTGCTGCGAAGTATAATTAAGAAAATTAGGCTAATTAAGATAACATTTAGGATTATGACAAAGCTTGGGGGGGTGGGGGAAAGCGTGTTTAGTTTCACTCCTTAACCTGTTCACATTGGCTGCAGTTTAAACTTGCCTTACATAACCCATGGTGCTCACCTAACCCAGGCTGACTGGATTGTGAGTAGGTGTGGGGTTTTTTAATAGCATTTTTTTTTTGTGTTTTGGGTTTTTCCCCCCTCTCTTATTGACCTTAAATAATTCCTTGCAGTCGCCTTCTACCTCCCCCCTTAATTTTCAGTGGCTTGAGTTTCACTGTCGTTCACTTCTTTAATCAGTAAAGATTGTTCTGCTGATACTAGTTATACATAAAGATTAGTTTTAAAAAACCAAAACACTTAAAGTTAATCACTCAACTGATTTGTATTTGTTTAAAGTTCACTTTCCTTTGTAAAAGCTGAAAATCTCCATGTTCAGTGAAGCATTTTGTTTATGAAATGTTATCTTGCAGGAATTAACCAGTCTGAATGCAAATGCTCCATCCTTTCTTCAGAGCCACTCTTGCAGAGATGCAAATTTCAGCTACATTTTGCAGTGCTGAATGTTTGATAATTAGGAATATTGAAGTTTTGAGAATGAGCTGCCTGGCTGATAGGGGAAAATCTGCAGCAGGGATCATTAGGGCTGAGAGGAGCTCCCGGAGGAAGCAAAAAGCTGCGGGATCACATGGCACCGGGAGAACGAGTTAGGGAGTCACATACTGTGATTTGCTGGGGAGATAAGGACTTTTGTACAGGGCTTTATCTGCACCCAGCCACTCTCCTTCCCTGCTGCACAGCTCAGTGAGGCATGGAAAGCCATTTCAGAAGAGCTCTCCCTGTCAGTGTCTCCCAGCATTTGCACCGCCTGATAAATATTTGATGCGTTCTCTTTTTAAAGATTAAGAAGTTTCTGTGGAGATGCATTTCAAGGCGGCTTTAAATGACACTGACCTACTTTCTAGCAGTAATGAGACTGTCTGGGGAAGTTATCTGGGGGCAAGAGCACTCTTTCAAATAAACACAAGGACTGGAGGGGAGTAGATTCCAGCCCTCCTTTAGCAGGGCTGGGCTGTGGCAGATGTTGGTGGCTGTTGAAGAACATCTGGACACGATGTACCACAGAGTCATGGAATGGTTTGGGTGGGAAGGGGCCTTAAAGCCCATGCCATCCCACCCCTGCCATGGATGGGGACACCTTCCACTATCCCAGGTTGCTCCAAGCCCCATCCAGCCTGGCCTGGAACACTTCCAGGGAGCCCTGCTTCCCCTTACCAGTCTGGTGCTCTGGTTTTACTGGATTCTTCTAGACTGGGAATTCAGAGGCTGTTCCCCTGAGCTGTCTGGTCCCTCAGTTTTGCAGGGCACTTTGGGGTTGGCTGTGGAGTAAATTCAGTTGGAAGAGCTAACAACTCCAGCAAATGGAAACTGGCCATGTCTCCAGTCACTTTTCTTTTTCCAACCCACGACAGAACACTTATTCCACCTCCTTTCCTGTCCTTACCTATGTGGGAGCTGAGCCTGTCCTGGATTTCCTATAGGAACAGTGTTATTTTGAGGTCCTTGAAAGTTTTAAGTCTGGTCCCACTAAACCTGTGAAGTTTTCACTTTCTGGAGCATCAAATAGTTGGGACTTTCTGTACAAGGGTTTGATTGTACCCTCAAAAGGGAAGAATTGTTTTGTGCTTCAGCTTGGGGTTCAAGCTGAAGTTCCTGCTAGGTCAGTGTCCCTGCCAAGTACATTCCTCTCATTTCTGCTTTTTCTTTAAATGCAGTTCTTGCACTTAGGAATTCTTTAAAAGCCTGTTTCTAAAGTAAGTTTTTTTTGCCTGTGATGTTTCCTGCAGTGCAAAGATGAGAAGCAGGTACTTGTGATGAGAGGCAGAGAACTCTGGATTATTTTGAATGAAGTACAGGGTAGGCAAAGGATATAAAAAAGGTCATACTTTTAAAGTCAGGTGATTCTGTAATAATGTTTGAGATGGTTCTTGGGATCTTGTGTCTCTCTTGGAAACAAACCTTTTTCTATGAGGTTACTACATTTTTTTGGTCACTTTTGGTCAAACCCAGTTTGCCCTGATTCTCACACTTCCTCAAATTAAGTTTGCCACCAGCATTAACGAGGAGTATTTTCTCAGGGTTTGTTTTACATTATTCAGCTTGTCACCTTTGTGCCAGGCTCTCACAGCAGTGAGGCTTGTCAAGGTGCCTTGGATGTGGATAACTGGGGCACAACTGATGGCAAAAGACTGTCTCAGTCACCCCACTGATTCTGAGAGTGATTCAAGAGCAGGGGCAGAAAATCCACTTATTCCCAGGGGGATGTCAGTCAGACATGGCATTTTGCATCCTTTAAGGCTAGGAATTTGGCTACCTGTGCTTGGCAGATGCTGCTTTCCCTTGCTGCAAAAGGGAAAATGGGGCCTTATTTTTGAAGAGCTGTCTAACTCTTTTGGAGATTTATTTTATTCAAAGATGTTTCCATGTAGGACCCGAGGGAATGGCTGGGGCTGTGCCAGGGGAGGGTTGGGCTGGATATCAGGAAAAGGTTCTTCTCCCAGAGGGTGCTGGGGCACTGCCCAGGCTCCCCAGGGAATGGGAACAGCCCCAGGCTGACAGAGCCCAAGGAGCATTTGGACAATGCTCTCAGGGATGCCCAGGGTGGGATTGTTGGGGTGTCTGTGCAGGGCCAGGGGTTGGATCAGTGATCCTTGTGAGTCCTTTCAGCTCTGGATATTCTGTGGTTCTGTGATGCTGGCTCAGGAAGAAGAGTGGATAAACAATCACGATGACATTTCTTCTTTCAGCACAGTGTTTAGTATATTTTTGTCATTCTCTGACATCTGTAGGAACTGCCTTTGCAGTCAGAGGATAGCCAGGAGTGAGTGAACATGGAGTAGCAGGTGCCTGACTGGAGCATTAACAGTTGTGGAATTGGTGATTCTTCCATCCTTCAGGAAAGGCTTTGCCCGTCACTTTCTCCCCATAGCTTGCCATGTACCAGGAATTCCAACCCCCCACTTTTATTTATTCATTTCATTATTTCTATTTAGGCCATTAAGCAAGAAAGGCCTTGACACCTGCAGGGTTTGAGGTACCAGGTGGAGGAGTCAAACCACTGAGAAATGGGGCATACAATTTATTCTTCTGCTCAGAAAACTAAAATGAATACATCAGCAGCTCTTTTAAAGGTTTTGTTTCCATAACCAAAACCCTGTTGTTTTGTCAGTTACTGGGAAAATCAGATGCTTTAACTGCAGTGCCCTGGTTTGCTTTGAGATGCTCAGCAGCTCTTGTGGGAATTGCTGTCACCCCTTGGCTTGATGGATTGATTTTCTCAAGTGTGGAAGCAGATTTTTAGCCTCTCAGAAGGATGAAGCAGGTATTAAACTTCACACCTACTGAAAGGTGGATTCCATATGGGAATAACCCTAGGTGGGCTTTTCTGAGACCCTTCCTGGCTGGAAGCCACCAGTGGTGGCAGCAGTGCTTGCTGGAGGTTTCCAGGAGCCCCTGAGTGTCTTTGAGGTTCAGTGGGGCATTGCTGATCCTGCTTTGAACTCTGGCAGTGTGGGATTTGCCACGGAATCCACAGGCCAGACTTAATCTTCTCCAGGTTTGTAGCTGCCCTGCTTTGATGTAGCAACAAATGTTTTGAAAACTTGACTTGCCAAGTGTGAGTAGGTTCTGCCAGGATGGCTGGGCAAGGTCAGCCTGGGGAGACAGGAACCTGACCACAGCTACCTGTGGATACCTGGGGGATGGGGGAAGAACGGATTGGATTGTGACAACAGCCATTAATACACCCTCTCAACCTCTGGTCATGTGTGATGTGGATTTATTGGGGGAGGGCTGATAGAGTAAATTTTACTGTTATTAGTTGTTTTGTTGGTTTTGGGGAGGAGGGGGTGTTTCTGTCATTTTGGTTGTACCAAGAGCTGAATAATCCCAGCACTGATAAACAACTTTTGCTGACAGCCTGTGAACAAGCAGAGTTTTGCCAGTGCCACCCTCTCCTCCAGGAGAAACTTCCAGCCATGGGCAAGGTAGAGTTGCTTGCAGTAGAAGGGACCACCAGAAACTCCCTGTGCTCTGGTAGGGCTGGCATCAGAGTGTCGGAGAAATTGCAGTCCAATTCAAAGAAATTACTTGTTTTTTTAAAAAAAACTCCACCCCAACCCTGACCCTTTCACTATTCTGGAATCCATGTGCCCACTTTGTTTGCAGCTGTTGTGCTGCCAAACCACATAAATAGCTTTATGGGGCAAACTGTGTAGTGGGACTGAGGTCTGCTTTGGGAGCTTTGAACTGCCAGCCTTGGCCTCGGGTTTGGTCCTTGGAGGCAGCCGCCGGTAGCCGTGTGAGCCCACTCGGCCGGGATCAGACGTGCCGGGCTCGCTGCGGGGTCGGGGCCTTTTCTGGAGCTGCTGTCCATGAACTCCCGTGTGATGACTCGGTGCCCAGAGGTTGCAGCCCGTGGTCGATAGCCCCGGATCGATGGGGGTGCTTGGCCGCGTGGCCGCTGCGGTCGGCCGGCGCGTTGGAGCGGCTGGCCGATGGGAAACGCTCCCGTAGCGGTGGGCTGTTTGCTTGGAGGCGTTTTAGAGGGCAGGTGTGTTTTGGCTGCTGCTGGAAAGGTGGTTTTGGTAGTTCTGATCAATTGACAGTTGTTCAGGCATGAAGCCCTTAAAGCCTGGTGATGTTAAAATAATCCATTGAGAATTACATTTTGCTCTTCTGTTTCAGCATTCAAAACTTGCACTTTCTGCTCAGACTTGACCCCCCCCCGTTAACTGTGACCTTTCTTTTATGCTGCCTATAAAGAGAAACAGTTTTAAACTTTTTTTTCGCTTCTGATCTAGAAAGCGCTTGAGCTGCTCCTGTGGGAAGACATAAAAGCCTGAACTAGAACAACCCTCTCTCCTCTGGTTATAAAATCATCCAAAACAATAAAAAAGACCATACACCAAACTCCATGAGTCCATCCAAGTACTGAATCCTTGACGTCTGTCGCTTCAGGGAAAAGCTCTGAAACTTCCAAGAACTTGCTTTATTCTAACTAAGGTGCTAGTGGTCTCACAGAACCTCTGCCAGGAGAAGGCATGTGATCCTCACAGCTTACCAAACCCAGGAGAAGGGCTCTGGCATCTCTTCCCTGCCAGCAGCAAGAATCTGATTGGCATTAGATGGCTTTTTCCCTTCCTTTTTTTTTTCCTTTCCAGCAGGTGCAAGGCCTGTTCTGCAGGCTCGTAACTCTTGACAGGTTTATTGTGATGTCTTCTTGGCAGGTAGGGCTGATGCTGTTCCTTCAGCCTGCATTAAAGATTCCTTTCCTTCTTATTTTTTCCTTCAAAGTGGAGCTCTGTTGCAGTAGCTCTCTCAAGGAGATAATGGGACCGTTGCATCTGGTTTCCTTCTTTTTTATCTGGAATTGCAGCAGGTAGAGCCGACTTGGAGAGTCACCACCACCTTCACCTCCCTCAAATAAACTTGAGACAGGTTGATCTGGACAAACACAGCACCGGGTTGTGTTGACAGAGGTTTGAGTAAGCTCTTATTTATTCCTCTCAAGTATTTTCTTTTTCACAAGGAAAGTTATGCAGGGCAATTCTGCTCAGGCACTGAGTCTTTCTAAAGAAGCTGCTGTGTAAA
>VZRX01009018.1:6524-26045 GCA_013398075.1 Notiomystis cincta | reverse complement strand
TCCTTTTGATGGTGTTTGTCATGGGAGACCTCAGCCTGTTGTTTTTAGCAGCTCACCCAAGCTCTTAAGGAGAATTCCTCCTCCTCCACTGATTAATTTCTGGCATGGAGCACGAAATAGCTCTTGCGTCAGTAAATCGTCACAACCTTTGCTTGTGTCTGTCAGTGTAAATGCAGTTGGACTCTAACATGCCTCCAAGGAGGCCAGAGGTTGCCACTTTTGCAGCTGCTGGGTGGTCAAGTCCAAGAGCCTGTGCTTGGAGTGTCAGAGCTGCTGTGGTTGGGGTCGCCAGCCCCTCTGCCCCCCCCCGCCTCTCCTTAACTTCTTAGCTTCTGTAATTCGGCTTTATAAATAAAGATACTGTTCTGCAGCTGAGAGCAGAATGGGTTTGGGTGCATCTGTTGGATTTACTGGGAAAGCAGGAGTGTGTTGGTAGCTGTGAGCAAGGCAAATACCTTTCTCATCCCCACACAGCTGCACCCTGGGGCGAAGTGCTGGGGCGGGGCTGGGCTGAGCATCCACCAGGTGCTCCTCACACCCCCTCGGCCCTGCAGGTGCTTTCACTCCCGTGGCCCCTGTGTGTGTCAGTGTTTCACAGCCCAGCTCTGCGTGCCCTGCTCCGGGGCTGTGGCTTTGCAGGGGCAGCTGAGCCTGGCAGAGCACCTGCACTGGGTCACACCGTGTCTGCTGCGTGCCCTCCTTGGCTCTGAGTTCTGCTCAGGGACTCCCAGCCCTCCTTTCACTGCCTCACCTCCCGTCCCTTGGGAGACTCCTTTCTGAGCTGCTTGCTCAGACTCTTCTTTTTAAAAATTTTTTTGGTTTTTACTGGTAGTTCTGGTGTTTGCTTTTGTCAGGGAAACCATGGATAGCAGTTGCACAAAGGAACGTGATGTTTTGGGAATGATTGCCCCAATCATTGGGCAACAGGGACTGTTAGATGTTCCAGCCATCAGATGAAAGAAACTTTCTGCAGAGCCATTTGCTGGAACAACTGTTGCGCAAACCAGGTGCTGAGTGCTGCTGGAGAGACTGGGACCATCCATTGGCAGCTTCTGGGATGGAACCTGCTGGTTCTCCCAGGCTCCAGAGGTTTCTCCTTGGAGAGTGCCCTGATGAAACTGCTCATTTGGGCTTTCCTGGAGCATATTCTTCCTCACACTGGCAAGGCTGCCCCCACAGCTGCCCTTCCTCTAAATGGAGTAATTGAGCAGACTTGAGAATAAGAATGATTTAGAAATGTTTCTAAAATTCAGATTTTTTAAAATTACTCTTCTCTTAATCTACATCTAAATAGAAACACAAACTGCTGGTGGAGGGGTGGGGGAAAATTCCTCGATATCCCACCTGTGGATGAAAACTCTTGGCAGTTATTTTTGCCAGCTGTAGCTGCTCTAAACCAAACTGTTTCATCATTAACTTCTGCACATATTCCTTCTGTCCCTTGAAGAAAACTGGCCTGTGGATGCCAATGGATCAACACTGGAGGCCCCTGGAAGGGCAAGCCTTGATGTGATTTGGGTCTGGAAGTACTTCCAGAGGTAGAACACCTATTTTGATGAGAAAACTGTCTGCTCAAAGCGGACTTGCCTTGCCAGAGAGGAGAGCATGGCTTGCTCTCATCTTGATAAACTGTATTTTCTAGGATTTTTCATCTTGTTCCCTTGGCCTTCCTCCTCCTCTCTGGAGCTGCCAACTAATATTCCCTAAGAGATTTATGTGTTTTGGCCAGAACACAGCATGTGTGCAAAGAATATCCCCCTTACCCTTTTTCCCCCTCAGAGCTCGAGGTTTGGGAGAGAAGAGGCAGGTTTGAAGGTGCTGCCTCAATCATTTGTTCATTCTCTGGCCGCGATGTGCGGGGCGGTGCCGGAGCAGCTCTGGGGCGCCGAGCGCTGCAGGAAAAGGCAGCGGTGGTTGTGTCACCAGGGCTTTCTGGCAGCTGCCTGCCCGTGCCTGTGTTGGGGTGCAGACTGTGTGGGCTCTTCCTTCTCTTCTCTGCGTCGGTGTTGGTGCCAGGGCGGTGTTGTGGCTCTGCAGCGGGCACAGATCAGTTCCTGCTCCCCTGATGTGGCTGTGGTGCTGCTCATCCATGCTCCTCTTGTCTGAACTGGCCAGAGATTATTCCTTAGGGCCATGCTGGGCTGGGGCTGGGCTCTTCCACAGCCTGCTGTTGGGAGCCTGCTGATCACACACACACGTTCTCATTTTCCCATCTCGGGGAATGCCTCTGAGCAGAGCACTGGCGTGCTGTGGGCAGTGAGTGATGCTGGGCTACAGACAGCCCTGCAGCTGCCCAGTGGAGCTGTGTGTCAGCTCAGGGTGTGCTTGGCTTATTCTTTCTCCTCCCTGGCACCCTGGGTGCTGGAGAGCTGGAGATCCCCTACCCCTAGTGATCTGGCTGGGACATGGGGTGGTTGATCCCCCCAGGGAGGTGAGGGTCGCTTCTGGGAGCTCTCTGGGCTGCCCATCCCACCCTGAGGAGTCCTTGGCTTCCTTTGTGTCTGAGGTCAAGCTTTTTCATTGTGAAGCGCTGGAACAGGCTGCTCAGTGCAGTGGTAAAGTTACCATCCCTGGAAGTGCTCAAAGATACGTGTGGACTCTAAAATTCATTCTTTCCTTCCTGTTTCAGTTTGTATTTCTCACTGTTGGGGCTGCTTTCTTCAGGAGAGTCTCTTCAGGAGCCACCACTCCCAAGAGCTGGGTTCTGTAGCTGCAGCAGCCTGGTTTTGCCATGGGATGAACCCTCCCTCCCAGGGAAGGTGAGCTGGGATAAAGGAGCGTGGCTGTGGTGTCTCGTTTGGCTTTTCAAGCTCCTGAAGCCAGAGAGCTCTGCAGAAGAAGCTTGTTTTTATTCAGAAATAATGATGTAGTAGTTGGTTCAGGCACGTAAACATTTATGGCTTGAGCAGGCAGAGGTATGAGACACGCTTGTGCTGGAAGATGCATTCTGTCTCGCTAGAAACTCCTTTTTACTCTTGCAAGAAACAACTGTGGGACTACTTCTTTTGGACTGCGGTGGGTTTTCCACTTCCCAAAGTCTTCAACTGGTTTTATTTTGCAGTAAGAAGCAGTAGGTAGTGTTTGGGAACCATTGTTGGTGAGATTGTATCTGGCAAAGATACCATCTCACTGACAGCTTTCAAAAGTTTTCAAAGAGGCAGAATGCTCAGTATTTGCTCCTTTAATATTTTTTCTTACTGTTTCCCACCAAGCCTGTGTTTTCATCGTGTCTGCGAGCTTCGCTGGTTTTGTCACATTTGTGAGTTGTTAATAACATCTTGGTTCGTTAATACATTCCTGGTATTGGCAAATTCCAAGTGATTTATCTGCTTAGCTCCACGTTATTTACTGCTCTGCCTCTTCCAAGTTAATAATTTCGCTGAGGATACCTTTGTGCACAGGGAAAGATGCAGGGAGGAAAAATCCACCCGGGATGTTTCTCCTCCCTCCTCCTCCTCCTCCCAAACTGAAACTAGTAGAGGCTGCTGGCCACTTTCACCGGTCATCTGCTGAGTCCTTTAATTAGAACATTTCTGATTTGGAGCTTTCACATCACCTGGCTCAGGCCTTGGCTGCAGTCAGAGACATTTGAGCCGCACCGTCTCTGGTCCCCAAATTGTAATTTCAGCTCAAGCCTTTTCTTAGATGCTGGGAAAATGAATTAAACCGTGTGAAGTTGTATTTTTTTTTTACCCCTCTGTGCTGGGCTCACGAGTCGCTGCTGTGGGTGCGGGATGACGAGGGATCGCTCCGCGCGCCTCGCTGGCCTCTGCCGAGTGCCCTTGGCCGTGCCAGCCCGGCCACATGCTGGCAGCTGGGAGATGTTTTGTCTGGCAGCAGGGAAAACTTGGTGCCGGTGAGAAGAGCCGAGAGGGCAGAACGTGCCAGGCTCTGCGGGGTGGCCGTGGCAGCTCTTCCCTGGTGGCCAGAGTGCCAAAGGCTCAGGGGGTGCGGCACAGCTGGGGCTTTGCTGGCCATTAATCGGCTGCGCCCTAAACCAGCAGTTGTACGCGGAGCGGGCGCGTGGCACAGCGCTGCTCTCAGCAGGTGAAGCTGCAGCGGGAAAACACCTCCGGCTCGGGAAGACACAATAGCAGAGCGGAGGGAGCCGGGGTGAGGCGTGTGAAGGATGTGGGATTTGTGATACCGGAGGCTCAAAGGCAAAAATAGCATCGTTTATAATAGTAAAAGTGAAGGCTCCTGCACGACGCCTTTGCATTCTGCCAGTCTGTAATGAATGGAGGAGTAGTTTGCTTACAGATGACACGCAGGGATGAATAAGCGCTTAAAATTTTTGGTGCTGGAGAAACAGCTTTTCCATCTTGGCCCCTGAGCAAGGCAGAATCTTGCAGTCCCTTTCCTCACAGTGTCGCTTGCTGCTCTGAAGACAGGTGTTGGGAAACATGGAGTTGAAACTCTCTCCACATCCCCTGGCCTCCCTGTGGGGTTCCCTGTGCTGCTCTTGGCATGCTTCAGGACCTGTACTGGGCTGTGTGCTGATTTTGGAGAGGACCCCTTTGCTGCCTGGTTTGCCTCCCAGCAGCAAGAGGAGGAGGAGGAGGAGGTATCCAAAGCACAATTCATGAACTCCTTTACCAGCTATAAACATCCTGTCAGCATGTGCTAAAGCCCTGAGGTGTTTTAGTGGATGGGCACCCAGTGGTCTCACTGCTGGAGCTGTTGGCTACAGCAACTCTGCCTCTGCTCCTCACTGTTGTCCTCTGTGCTTAACTTCCATGGAATTTCCATGGGACACCTGGAATATTTGAGTTGTTGGAGTTTTGTAATGGGAGGCAGCATTGTTTGGTTGGGTTTTTTCCTTTATTTTTTTGCTTTCCCCTTCTTTCTTCCCCTAAGCTGATGCTTTGTGGGCTTTCTAAGAGCCTAGTCCAGGGTGGAAACAGAGGGAAAAACACCTTGTGGTAAGGAGTGGCATGCACCTAGTGCTGTGTGTTTCTTCTAAGTCAATACTATTAATTGCTTTCTTGCTGCTTAATGATAAACTTGTTAAGACGTGGCCAGAAGTGGTTCTCTGACCAGGAAAATGTCCTTTTTGACTTTTATGTTTGCCTGAGCAGGCAGCAGAGAGATACCTGTAGTACCCGAGGAACAGGCCTCCTGAAAACAGGGTTTTTTTGAGCATTTTTCCACTTGCCTGCCCATGACTAATGGCTGCACCATTTCTGGTGTTGCCCTTGCACCACGGCGTGTGGATGTGTGCAGATTCGTGTGAGAATAATGACAGGAGAAAAGCCAGCTAGGCCTTTGGAAATCGACAAGCATTGCAGCAATGTCCATCAGGGCTTTTTTTTATTTTCATATTTGGCTCCAGTTTAAATGTCAGTGACCTCGTGGCTCTGAGAGGTCCCATCCGCAGGGAGCCTTGGCAGGCGTTTCCCAAACACAGCCCTGGGATCCTGTACCACCTGCTCTTACAGGACACATTTTGCAGCCTTGCATTGTGCTTGAGAGAGGGTCCTGTGTTTGCTTCCATCAGAAATAACTCCTGGTGGTGAGGTTGCCAAGTCCCCATGGGAGCAGATCTCTCCTGAAGGTATAAATCCACTCCTAGACTGGGTTGTTCCTGAGGAAGCTGGATATTGACCTGGACCAGCATCCTGCCTGACTGTGGGATGCACAAGGTGGTTATGGCCTGTAAGAAGCAAAACAGAGAGCCCAAAATGAGAGCAGAATATAGAATAATATTATGAGTTGAATTTATAATTCTGGCTATTTTGGTGCTTGCTAATCTGGTGCTTTTGCTGGCCCAAAAAGTGAATGTAAAGAAGGTCAAGCTGGCAATTAAATGTGCAATGAGAAGCTTGGGGGTGACTTAAAGTTTGGGGACGCTTGCTGTTTGTTTGAACCATAGAAAATACTTTGTGAACAAATTTTTCCATTAATATTGGACTTGTGAATAATTCAGGATTATTGCAGATTGAACCTGAGGGAGAAGTGCCGGACCCTCACGAGCTCCATGATTTTCCAGCTCTTGGTGCTTTTGTTCCTGCATGCTGGTGTTTTGGGGAGGGAAGGGGGATTCTCTTGGACCTGTGCTCCACTGAGTCAGCTTTATTAGCACTGCATGACTTCCTGAATTGCTGCTGAGGAAGGATGTGCTGTTGACTCAGAAGAAAGTCTGTGATGTCTGGGGACAGGGTCAGCAAAGTGGACGCCTGAGTTCCAGCGCCAGCCGCATGCTCTCGGTGCTGTGAATCACCCTGACAGCAGAAGGGACCGAAAAGTGCTGTTTTGTCTTTTTAAAAAAACAACAAAAAACAAAGCAAAAAAACCGAACCCAAGTGAGAAGGTGGAGGAAGGCCCTGGAGGTTGCACTTTGTTACAGAACGGGGCAGGGTGGAATTTTTGTTTGCATCATTAAATTTGGCACTGGCTTCACCCGGGTGTAAACTTGTGTGTTCCCTGTGGCTCGCTCCTGTAAACTCCGTCTGCACAGCTGCGAGCGCCGTCGAGTGCAGACTCAATTCCTGAACTGGATCAGGACGATGGAGGATTTTCTGTGCGGAATCTTCTATTAAAAACACGCCCACACTCCCCAATCAGTCTTACTTTTCCTCTGCAAACTGCTCATTTGTCTCTGAGCGCTCTGTCTGCCTCGAACATGCCTGTGAGTGTGGCATAGCTTGAATTTTTATGCTGAGGAATGTAAACACCAAATCCACACAAGACTTGCTGAAGAACTCCGGGGCTCTGGTGCATCATCTGTTTGTTATGTAACCTGATAGAATGGGATCGAAATAGAAACCAGATGTCAAGGCACAGCAATTACAATTTTTCATCTGCGAGTGTTACAGTAAATGCACCTTGTGTTCCTTCCCCCCCCTCCCTGTATGTGGGGTTTTATTTGGGAAGGTGCTGCGGGGGACCTTGGAGCTCTCAGCATGGCTCTTGCTTAAAGACTTTGTTATTCTGTACTTGTGTTCCTTTACATAATTAGAGTCTGTGTGCTACTCCAGATCCACGAGCCAGTGTATTCTCAACTTGAAATGAGCTGGACACAACTGCTGAGTCCCGGGAGAGCCCCTCCGTGTGTCCGGCTCTGTGGGTTACACGGTCAAGCTGCACTAAATTTAGCATTCCAAGGGAAGCTGCTTTGCTTGTCATGTTTAAATTTGGCAAGAGAATCCCATCAGAACAGGTTTGATGAAGGCTCTGCTGGGGATTCCTGAGCTGGAGGAACATCTGGGAGGGGAGCAGATGGGAGCTGCAGTTAGTTCGTTTGCTCCAATTCACCGTGCGATGAGGAGGATAAAAGGGAAAATGGATAATCATTGATTCTCTCTGGTGGGGAAATGGATTCTTCCACTGCTAGTTTATCCCAGAGGTTTATCTCTGCTGTCTTCCATTAAATAAGACAAGGCCTGGGTTGAGAGGGGGATCGATGCACATCTATCTTGGTCTTCATGTGCATCTTCACGAGTCGAGGCATGCATGTGATCTCACCGAGTGGGAGCTGACGGGAATTTTCCTCTTCTCTTCCCTCATGTTTTTCATCCTCCTGCACTGATGCTTGTTCTTTTCCTGCTGAAGATTATTTCCTTCTGTCCAGCGAAGATTGGAAGCCCAGCAGAACCTTGCTGGTGGTGTTTGGGCTTGGATGAGGCCACAGGAGCTGGAGATCCAGTTTTTCTACGGAAGCAGAACCTGTTTCAGGCATCCCTATGTTAAGTACAGATAACTTCAAGAAACCCTTAAATCAGTTGCACATTCCAGATGAAGGAAGGCTTAGAGATTCTTGCTCCTCCTCAACAGCAAGTTTCTTCCCTTGAAACCAGCAGATGAGGAGGAGAGATCAGTGTGAGCACTTACTGCAAGCCCTTTCCAACAGCATCCAACCAGTGCTACCTCTCCTTTGAAAGACAGCATGGAAAGAGAACTTGGGTTCATGGTATGTGGTCAGTAGTGACCCAGTAGTGACCTCTGCAAGTTCCCTGTGGAGTCTGAGCTTAAATTGAAGACTGTAGGAGATTCTTTCCCCCCACAGAAAACTTTACAACTGCAAGAAAGCAGCAGAGCCTCTTGCACCCTTGAAGTCCAGAATCAGGTGTTCCCACTTGGAATTGCATCCTTTCCAACTCTCCTTCTGGAGGAGGGGATACTTGGGGAGGACCTCATCGCTTTCTACGAGTACCTGACAAGAGGTTGTAGTGAAGTGTGGATTGGACTCTTCTGCTGTGCCTCAAGTGAAAAGATGAGAGGAGTTGCATCAGGGGAGGTTCAGGTTGGATACTAGAAGAAATTCACTGGAAAAGTGGTCAGGCACTGCAGTAAGTTGCCCAGGGAGGTGCTGGAATCTCTGGAAGCATTCCAGATACACCTGGATGTGGCACCTGGGGGTATCACCGGGGCGATTATGGTGGTGCTATTTTGGTGTTTGGCCTGGATGATCTTGCAGGTGTCTTCCAACCTTGATTGGGTTCTGTGATTTCTTTCTAAACGGAGCATGGAGAGCCCAGACATGGTCCCCACGGAGAGCATTCCCTCAGGCTGGCCACGGTGGCTGTCTGACCAGCTCTCCTGCAAAGGTATGGATGCTCCTCTTTCCTCGCTGAGCACTGCACCGAGCTCCGTGTCAACACTGCCGTGTTATTGACACTGGGCCCTGCTGCAGTGGGCCTCAGAGCCATGGGAATGCAGAACAGGAATGCTGGCCAGTGGGCAGGAACGAGTCCCTTCCACGTGAGTCACAGCGGGCCGGTTTTGAGAAGGAGAAGGGTCCATTCCAGAAGCGTCGGGCTCAGCTTTGCCGCTGCGGCCCTGAGCTGTGACCGTGAGCCGGGGGATCCCGGTGCGTGCCGGGGACGCAAATGCTGGCAGTGGCAGTCACGTGTCTCCGGGAGCTCATACTCTGAAAACAGCAGCCCCGCCGGGAGTGACCTTCAGCATGGCTCCCAACGTTCCCCATGTTATTTTTAACCTGTCTGGGTAAATTTCCAATACAAAGGCCAGTGCCAATCTGATGTGTTTGCTTTCCCAAATCCTTATCTTTTGCTTTCTAGTGCACTGACGCATCAGATGGAACAGCAAGTTTTGGGCTGGGGTAAAGCTTTGCTTGTATGGCCACAGCACCAGGCAGAAAGTATTATTTCAGCTCTGTTTTACTGCTAAATAGATTTCCTTTTCAAGAGGTTTTTGGTTGGGTTGGTTTGTTTGTTTTTAAGATGGGTTTTAACAATTTCATTTTTTCTTTTTAAAGAAGAATACTTTAACTGGGGTTTAAAAATAGTTGAAGGCTGTACTTTGATTAGGTTGCTGCGGCACTGACGTCAGCAGGTGACATTTATCTCTGTACGGATTTGTCGCCCTGTTGACTAAGGGCTGTATTTACACAAATGGGGATATTTCTGTCCCCTGTGGGGGGAACCAGCAAGGGCTCTGCCTCAGTTGTGTCCTTGCCCTCCATATTCCTGAACTCTGGCTCTCTCCTGTGCTGCTCCATTCCATGCTGCAACGGGGATTTTTGGAAGTGTTGGAGGGTCGCTTTAGGTGTTTGTTACCGTGAAGGTCCAGGCACGATGGTGATAGCTTGGTGGAGAAGGATGCTGGCAGAGAGATGCTGAACTTGACTTGGACTTGGGAAGGCATCAGGTACGAGCCTGGGTGGGTCCTGGTTGGATGGCTCCGTGAGGTAATGAGTACTCCAAACAGGAGTTACAGAAAATAGGTCCTCAACGAGTGAAATAAATGTGGAAAAGGAAGGGAAAGCAGTGAGCAGTTTCAGACCAACACGGCTTCAAGTGCAATATATTTCTCTGTCCCTTATTTAATGTTTCCATCCAGCATAGTTGCTGTAATGCACTATATTTTAAAGCTTTAATTATTGCTTTTGGGGTTTCCTTGGCCCCAAATCCCTCTGTTCCAACCACAGCAGAAAGCACTAAGTTTCCTATAAGCACTCTTGTCTCAAATCTGGTTCCTGGAGCATAAGGTTTCCCAAAAGGAAGTTTCCATAGGATCTCAGAATGGTTTGGACTGGAAAGGACCTTAAAGTTCCATGGGCAGGGACACCTTCCACTATCCCATGCTGCTCCAAGCCCGGTCCAGCCTGGCCTTGGACACTTCCAGGGATCCAGGGGCAGCTGCAGCTTCTCTGGGCACGTGCTCCCAAAGCTGTGCCTGTTTTTAGGGGCTTGCACTTGAAATACCTTTTAATTTATCCCTGACACCTGGGCAATAATAAAGGGAGACCTCTAGAAAGTAACTGAGTTAAAGTCTGATACAAATTAACTTGCAGAATTTGCAATGTATCATACTATTCCAGTCTGTTTTGGAGGAATGGTGAGCCTTGTCATCTCTGCGGGGAGGAGGCAGCTGATGCTGGCTGGCTTCAGGAAGGCATGAAATGTGTTTGTGTCTTCTGGAGCTGTGAATTAACTGTATGACTCCTACGTGATGGGCAGTCAATCACGGATTCAGCAGCTTAATCACACTGACTTGTGCAGAGCTCTTACCTGGCCCTCATCCCGTGGCAGGAGGGAGAGGAGCCCTAATTAACATGCTGGACACAGAGCCTGCTGGCTCAGGAGTACCTTTTGGTGCTGGTTTCAGGCAGCTGGTAATGTACGTGTGGAATAGATTCCCCCTAAATTTCACAGTGGATGAAACCTGCGGAGTGAAATGCCATTATCTCTGCTGCGAGCCCCTCCCTATTTGGGGAATTTTTCCCAAATAGCAGTTCTTTAGGCTGCACTCACCTGCAGGCTCGCTGCCACTGCTGCAAATGATGTTTTCTCTGCAAGCTGGAGCATGGCAGAGAGTCAAGCTGATGGTTTCACATCTCACCCCAAGGCAGCTGCTGCTTTCTAAACCTTCATAATCTTCCCTTAAAAAGACCAGGGAGCTCAGAGAAGCTGCCGTGTGGTGGCATCCATGCTGGGAGGGAGGGCTTGCTTTCATCCCTTGATTCCTTTCCCCCCACATTCCAGCTTTTCCAGCGTCTTGCCTCCTTAGTGTCTGGATGAAGGCTGTAAGGTCAGTCGGCAGTACAGCATTTTGTGGCCATGAGGAGGATTAGCACCAGGTAAATCTCTGCCTTGTTAGAGGAGGGGTTGGGTCCACCTATTCTAGATGACTGTTAGGGATACCAGGCTTCCCAGATTTGCCCATCTTTCACTTGTGGGGTTTGGAATCCCAGACTAGTTTGGGTTGGAACGGATCTTAGAGCTCATCCAGTGCCTCCCCCGCCGTGGCCGGGGACACCTTCCACTATCCCATGCTGCTCCAAGCCCGGTCCAGCCTGGCCTTGGACACTTCCAGGGATCCAGGGGCAGCCCCCGCTCCTCCAGGCACCCTGTGCCAGGGCCTCCCCACCCTCACAGGGCAGGTTTTCTTCTCAATATGCCATCTAACCCTGCCTTCTGGCAGTAGAAAGCCATTCCCCCATATCTTTCCGCTCCAGGCCCATGTAAAAATCTGTCTGAATGCAAGCAGCAGCAGTTGCTAATGGGATTTCCATGATGAATGGGAATTTCTACTGGTTTAAATATGCTTGTATGTCCAAAACACGAACTGAATATGGATATATGCACATATGTACCGATGCATATGTGCATCTCCTGTGCAGAAACCAGCATCTGGGTGACATCCCTGCCCATGGCAGGGGGGTTGGGACGAGATGATCCTAAGGTTCCCTTCCAACCCAGACCATTCTGTGATTCCATGATCTTGTCTCCATCTGCAGAGAGAGACATCCAGCAGCCAGCAGTGAGGACAGCACTGGTTAAACATGACATTTTGCATTCGTTTGGCCAGGGCTGACTTGAGCTTGCCTTTTTTGTATCTGAAGAAATGAAAAAAGGTCTTCTGAGCACTTCTGGTTGAAGTATGAGGAGGGAAATGCCTTCTCACCTGCTGAGGCTGCAGCAGAGCATGCGTGGAGTGTGCTAGCCTGGAGGTCAAAGGGTTTATGGCTCTTTGGGAAGGCTCTTCCAGGTTCAGAGTGTGTAGTAATGGATATTTCGGGATTTCTGTTGGGGTGGGTCTGCTTTTGCGGTGTTGGCCGAAGCCCTCTGGGTTTTAAAGCAGCTGCTCAGGTGAAACCTCGGAATCCCTAATGTGATACACTGCTGCCTCAACTGGAAGAGATGAATTTTCTCTAGCAGTGCTCAGCATTAACTTCTGCTGTTGCAACAGAGGTTGGAGCATTGCTCAACAGCCCGGCAGCCCTTGAGGTGAGTGCTGGTTTTGCAATGCACAGCCAGCAGAATTGACCGGGGCACATCACTGAGGGGAAAACAAAGGCTTGCTGGTGGTTTTCCCCCTCTTCTCCAGTGGCTCCTGCCGTAGATGAAAGCGAGTTTCAGGGCCCCGAGCTCTGAACAGTAACCAGGCTGCAGCTTTGGCTCTCTCCTCCAGTTTGTCGTTAAATTTTGAAATGGAAAAGCGATAAGGAATCTCTGCACAGGGAATGTTCCTCATACTGTGGAGTTAAACTGCAGGTTTTGGGTCCTGCTCTGAAAATCTGATTAACCTGGAAGAGATGAGGTGTGCCCTGGATGATGCCAGATAAAGCGAAGCGCTCACACGTGTGGTTATTGCTTCTCTACCTGTTCATAGCAGCTTCCCAGCCTTTATTTGCTCCGATAGAATCGCTGGAGAATGCTGTGGGGCAGGAGCAAATAACTGCTGAAGTAGAAGGAATAGCCTTCAAAGAAATTGGACCAGCTTTCCCCAAAACAGAAGCTGGGATACGAAGCTTCCCATCGAAACCGTCCAAAAGGCTCATGCAGATAGGCTTAAACAAGGATTTATGGTGAGTGAAACAGAGAAAATTGGCTTTAGGGCTTTTTAAAGAGCAGAAGAATAGTGTGGAAGGAGCTTATGGCTCTCCTCTGTCTGCATCCAGCTGCACATGATGGCTTTGCAGCTGTATTTTTGGAACATCTTTGCCGAACTCACCTAGAATCCCCAGCTCGAGGCGTTGCAGCTGCTGCTAGCCCTGCTGCCTACGAGCAGCTGCTGTATTGACAGGCACGTTTTTACCCTGGGAGATGCTGGTGGTGTGGAAACGAGCGAGAAACAACTGTTTATATAATCTGCCCATACAGATCAATTCCTGGGAAAAAAAGCTGCTCCCTGTCAGCAGCAGCAGCACACACCTTGAGCTGCTATAAATAGCTCCAGTGCCTCTTCCGAGGGCCAGCTCCAGGGCCTTTGTGTTCTCCTGAGGTGGAGAACTGGAAGCTGGCAGTGATTCCCACCGGGGGGAAAGCAGCGGCTCAGACTCCCTTGCTCCTCAGGGATCTTTGGGGGAAAGTGCCCTTTCCTTACCTGGATCTCTGCTGTACTGAATTTCAGGGAATTATGGAACAGTCTGGCTGGGAAGGGACATTAAAACTTATCCCATTCCTCACCCTGCCATGGGCAGGGACACCTTCCAGTATCCCAGGGTGCTCCGAGCCCCATCCAACCTGGCCTTAGACACTTCCAGGGGCAGCCACAGCTTCTCTGGGTGCCCTGTGCCAGGGCCTCCCCACCTTCCCAAGATTCTATTTAACCCTGCCCTCTTTTCATTTAAAGCCATTCACTGTGTCTTGTCCCTCCATCCCCCGTCCCCAGTCCCTCTCCAGCTCTCCTGGAGCCCCTTTAGGGTTTAGGAAGGGCTCTGAGGTCTCCCTGGAGCCTTCTCTCCTCCAGGTGAGCACCTCCAGCTCTCTCCTTCTCCTATTTGCCAGTTGGTGTCCAAGTGATGTAAATGATCCATCAGCCAAAGCTCTCCAGGATTCACATCCCTGACGTATCTAGAAAATTCTGTGCGGTTTTACAGCAAATATTTGGAGTTGGTGATTCTTTAAGTTGCAGCCAAAGCCCCACGTGTCAGGAACATGATTTGGGGTCAGCTCTGCAGATGGTTCCTGCTTGGTGGTGGCAATATTTGCTTTGTTTGGGTAACTGACGTGGTTTTAATCAGAGCCGGCCCAAGACCAACAGACAAGGTGGTACCGAGCATTTCAGCCGTGCAGAGCGGAGCTGAGGTACTGCAGCCTTGAGCCACGGCATCCCTGGGGTTTAGTGGCTTCATCCTCTGTTCCCCTTGTGCTCTGGTCACTCTTCATTACACAGGCACTAAAGTTCTGTTCCTTGATCGTGCTGTCAGTTCCAGGAGGAGCTCCTTGAGCCAGGGGAAAAGCAGTGCTGACCATGTCAAGGACTCAGCTTTTGCTGACCCCCTGTAAATTAGGATTTGTGGTTTTTCTACCATAATGGAGGTTTTTATGTGGGTGTTTCTGTTGGAGGTGGACTGGGGAGTTCTGGGAGGGGTTTGCTGTGCTGCAGGATCATTTCCTTGGGTAACTTCTCTCTCCAGAAGCACTCTGATGGCTTAGCAAAACCAAATTTTCTTTCCACAATCATAATTCCTTACTCTTTCTCTCTTCCCTCTCCTTTTTCTTCCCTAATGCTGGAGAGAAGGGCTCAAGTGAAATCTTTTAGAGGCTTTGCACTTCTCCTTTTTTTTTCCTGCAGCCTTCCAACCATCTCTCCTGCTTAAAATTTCTAGAAGAAAGCAAAAAGCTAACCAGTATTTCTGCTGCAGGTTGGAGAACTGGAAATCCCCCACATGGGCTCTTCCAGAGCTCTGAGCACAGTTCCTTGGGCCGGTGTCTTCCCCCTTGTTTGCTGTTCCAGTGTGGGACTGGACCCCCTGAGTGCTGCCCTTGCTGATTAACCACCTCCTAATGGTAATTCTAATCCTAATGGTAGTTCAGGTGGTGCTGTGGACCACACTAAAAAAGACCTGCACCCTGAACAGGCTTCTCCTATTTACAGAGAGCACGTTTGACTGTCTGCAGTTTCTAAATGTGGCCGTTACATAAACGAGTCCTGTTGGATCCAAGAATGGGTTGGGTTGGAAGGGACCTTAAAGCCCATCCCAGCCCAATCCCTGTGCCATGGGCAGGGACACCTTCCACTATCCCAGGGTGCTCCAAGCCCCATCCAGCCTGGCCTTGGACACTTCCTGGCATCCAGGGGCAGCCACAGCTTCCCTGGAAAGCCTCTGACAGTGCCTCACCACCCAATCCTGTTGAGCAGCACAGATCCTGAATTGCCTCAGTATTTTTAGGATTTCATACAATCCAAGTCCTATCATTAGAAGAAGAATCTGAATAGATGAAAGATTTTTGTAGGAACTTTTTTTTTTTTTCTTTTTTTTTTTTAGGAAACACTGTGTGCAGAAAGATTTAAGCAACCATACCTGGTTTAAGGGATGCCTGGCAGGATGAAACCTTTGGGAGCTGCTGCTCTCACCTGGAAAATTGTGGAAGGGTTGTTGTATACCAAACAGCAAACTACTTCAGTGGCTTAAAACCATTTAACTTTTAAAACCTTTTATTTTTAAAAAATTCTTTTTAAATGACTTGATTCTTTTTTAACAGAGTGCAGTTTGAGGTGATTCCTCGTGGATTTGAAGTTTTTGAATGCTGACATCACAGAGTTTAACACTGTTGAAGAATACAGGATATGTAAAATGTTGATAGGACAAGGGGTACAGGATTTAAGCTAAAAGAGGATCGATTTAGATCACATATAAAAGAGAAGGGTTTTTTACATTGACGGTGGGGAGGCCCTAGCACAGGGTGCCCAGAGAAGCTGTGGCTGCCCCTGGATCTCTGGAAGTGTCCAAGACCAGGCTAGATGGGGCTTGGAGCAACCTGAGAATAGTGGAAGGTGTCCCTGTCCATGGAAAGAGATGAGCTTTAAGGTCCTTTCCAACCCAAACCATTCTGAGGTTCCATGAAGACAGGTTGGGCAGTGGTTATTCTTGATGATGAAAAATCTGTGGTTGTTCAAAGTGCAAAACTTGTGATGTAAAATACTAGGAGAAGCTGAAATACAAAAAGGTGGTGGAATTGCTTTGAAATAATTCTTTTGGTCTCTTTTCTTGAGGTGTCAGTGTGTGCATTAAGCATTCTGTGCAGCTGGGAAAAATGTTTTGTTTTTAATTTTAGCCCTGCTAATAAAGTCTTGTCATGTATGTCAATGAAGCAGAAAGAAAATTACTCCAGAGCTAACTGTAGGTTGTCATTAAAGCTGATTTCCTGCATTAAGCCAAAAACAAGGCAAGATTTCATTTCTGGACTTCCTAAAGATGTTAGTCACCCTGACAGCTTCCTAAGCCCCAAACCTTGAGAGCTGTTGAAACTTATCCTACAAATGAAAGTATTTGCTCTTGTATGTCACCTTGTCCTGATCTTCATATGTTGATCCTCTATTGCCCTCTCTATTTTTAAAATAATTTGCCTCTGCTTCCAGCTGTTGACTCTTGCAGGCAGCTGCTTGTAGGGCCCTGCCTGCAGAATCCCTTCCTCCGCTGGTTTGGCCTTTGGCCGGCGGAAGAAGAAGCGATCTGTTGTTTGGAGAGCACAGCTGAAGGCACATCCTGCCAGATTCCTGGGCAGCAGTGCCTGGGGGCAAAACTCCTGCCACGACTGCAGGGGCACTTCTAAACTTCAGGAGGGTTTTGTCTTCCAGTCGTTTCTGGTTTTTTTTTTCCAGTGATGACTAAGCCAGAACCCGAGGAGGGGTGACAACTGCGGTGCTGCAGGATTTGTGTATTTCGCTCTTCCATGGTAATGTGTTTCTGAGAAATCTCTCCTTGTGTTCTGCTCCCTCTCTCTCTATTTTCACCCTCGGGAGTTAGTTCTGATACGCTGGAGCCAACGGAATGACTTCTCCTGAGGCTGCTCCAGCTGCAGGAATGCAGAGATGTTGAAGGCATTTTTGAACCAGGTGGAAGGGCTGGGTGGTCCTGGAAGCTCTTTGAGGCTTTGCCCTTCATTTCAAATCTCTTCTCTGTCGTGGAGTAGCACTGTTTCGTGGAACCAGAGAACCTCCAGAGCTGGGAGAGACCCGCAAGGCTCATCCACCCCAACCTGTGACACAGAGCAGAGCCTGGTGTGCGTGGTGTGTCCCAGGAGGTGCCTGTCTGGAGTGCACTGAGCAGAGATGTTGATGTGGGTGTCCCCTGGCTCTAGTACTCTCTGCTTGGAGTCTGTTTTCTCCTAGGATCCTGGATGCTGCTGCCAGCTTGGTTTAGGGTTACTCTCCAGCTAACTTTAAGGCAGAAGTGGGAGGAGGTGAGCCCTGTGGAGCTGGGAGGGAGGGCACTTCCATTGCTCATCCCGAATGGTGCTGCCTTCCCCGGGTCACTGTGGGGCAGCTGGGTCCAGGCTCCAGCTGGGAGGAGAGGTGAGGGGCTGGGACATCCAGGTGGTGGTGGGAGAGGCCTCAGAACACCAGGAGCCAGAGGGCTCTGAGTGATGCATAGATCAGGGCAGCTCTTTCAGAAGCTCAGGTGCAGAACACAGGCTTGCTCCAGCAAAGCCAGCTCAGGATGCAGAGGTTTGGCATGGCCTGCTCTGCTAGCAGAGCTGAAGGCTGAGGAGCAGAGGTTTGTGCAGGGCAGATCTGGAGACCTTTTTCCACCCCTAATCCACTTAAATCTGCTTTTCCACCCCAAGGTGCTCCTTGGATTGAAGAGGGGCCTCAGACGTCATGGCTGTTGGAATTTTCTTACCTACAGTCGTGTTTGTCTTGAAATTGTTTATGAGAAAATGAATAAGAAACAATGTCTTCAGCTTATTTTGTGGCGTTGGCAGGATCTTTGTACATTCTCTTTTGTCTCCTAATTGTTTACAGGAACATAATGGTGTCATTTTCACGAGTTAATTATGGTAGAAGTTTGTTTGCTCTCTTTGTGTGTGGTGGGAGGGCTGCAGCAGCACAGCACCAGCCTGCTGCTGGTGGCAGGGACCCTCCTGTGGCCCAGCAGCTCTTCCCCCAATTCCCACTCTTTTCCAGCTATGAGAACTGGGTATTTGTGATCTGTGCTGTTTCTATCAAATTTCTAAATCTTTTAGGTGAGCTGGACTGAGATTGACAGAGTGTGGAACCATCCTTGTGCAGTGTGCTCCGGGATGATCCCGCTCTCCAGCGTGACCTGTTCTGGGGTCCCAGCTTTATCCACATCCACAGTGTCAGAGCTTCGTGAAGTGTGAGGAAAGTGGGACCAGTTCAGGATCAGCTGTGGTTTGGGGCTCTTTTGGAAGGTCCCCTTATGCAGTGGGGGAAAATGTTTGTGTCCCAGCCCCAAACTAGCCTGGCCTTGCTCCTGAGAAGCTCATGGGATAGGAAAAGAGGAGGGAAAAAAAGGTCTTTACTATGGAGACAGAGGGAGTAGGCTCGGGTTGGGCACAGAAAGGTCAGAGCACATCAGTCAAACTGCAGGAATTGGGTGGGGTATGGCCATGGGTCAGCCCTCAGCTCCACTGGGATTATGCCTTTACTTTATTTGACACATTAAGCTTCCCTGCCAATTTGTGGGGAGCGACAGCAAGGTGCTAATTGCACGAAGATTTTATTACAGCCTGGGACAATCCAGAATGTCTTTGAGAGGGGAAGGGAAAAGAGGGGGAATAACCCCTCCCTTCTCATGAGGGGCCTGCGTTTGAGCGCGCCAGTGTTGGAGCTCATCAGCAAGTTTGTCCCCCGTGCTGGTTTTATGCAAGTGCTACGCTCTGACAGCGCTGAATCACCACTCAGCTCTTGATTTGCGTCAATCAAACCACATTTAAGGGCGCCTTTGTTTGCAGTTTGGAACACCAGGCCCCGACGAGCGCCGCTTCCAGCAGCTCCTCTCCCAGCCGGGTCCGGCAGCCCGGGCTCAGCTCTGGGGACAGAGCCTGTGCTTTAAGGGAGAGCTGGGCAGTTGCTGTTCTTTTTCCTTCCAACTCTATCCTGCTGGGTGTATAAATTCATCTTGGAATGCACGGATTTGGGCTTGTCTTGGAGAGGCTGATCCATAAGGTTTCGGTGTGAAAGCGCAGGGTTTCTGCCCAAGGCTGCTGGGATGAGTGTTTTTCTGTGAAGGGATGCAAGTTTAGCTCTGCATTTCATTATTTGTGGGGTTCAGTCTCTTGTTTTCAAGGATTTCAATCGAATTAAAATTTATTTTGGACAGTGCTGTGAGGAACAGGGTGGGACTCTTGGGGCTGTCCTGTGCAGGGTCAGGTGCTGGACTGGATGATCTTTGTGGGTGTCTTCCAACCCAATAAATTCTGCGATTGTTACAGAATCCTCTTTCTGACCTAGAAACAGAGACTGCCATGGGATGACAAGCCAGGCGAAGGCAGTGCCCAAGTGCAGCTCCCAGCTCGAGGGGAGTTGCAAGCCCAGAAATAAATCCCCTCTGCAAACTCAGCCCTGGGATGGGACGCGATTTGATGCTGCTGCTGCTGTGCAGGAAGGCTTTTGGAGAGGTGTTAAAAACCCCCCAAACCAGCCAAACCTCACAACTGCTCTTCAGATCAAATTTCTGGCACCTTAGAGAGGTCTCCAAGCTGGATACAGAGCTGCTCCTGGGAGCTGGCTGAGGTTTTATGGATTCTCTTTGAGCCCTCCTGCTGAGGGCTGCCTTGGGCAGATGGTGCTTCTCTTGTGTGCAAAGTCCATTGGAAATCCTCCTCCTTTCCCTTTCCCTTTCCCTTTCCCTTTCCCTTTCCC